>VUQS01055066.1:0-14815 GCA_015108495.1 Heterochromis multidens | reverse complement strand
GGCAGGTAGAGTACCACGCAAAAAAAAAAAAAAGAAAAGAAATGAAAATAGGGTCATTGTACTGCATGAACTTGCTTTATAGCACTATGAAATTGTGCACACTGGGGGAAGCACAAGTGCAAAACAAATCTATGAAGCATGACAGTGACCCAAGAGATGAATCATATGGCTGTCACCGCTGTTGTACGAACTAAGGACAAATGTGGGAAACGCCGATTTGCCAAGTACTTAAAAAGCCTTTGAGGAGAGTCATATGAGCCTTTAGTGTATTTCTGCTTTCACAATATCTCAGACCACCCTTTTCATCAGCTTCAACCTTTTAAAGGATCAAACAGCAGCAGCACTCACTGTAAGACACTAGTTTAATATGAAAGAGCTACAACAAATGAGCCTGATAAAGACAACCCCCAACAGACAAACACAGCCAAACAGAAATATGCCCCCTCAAAAAAGTTACTTTGAAACGTTGGCAATGCACTTCGGAAACTTTTTAAGCTTTCCACCGTTTTAGATATATTCCCGCTTAACTCTTTGGTAGATGGCAGACTGTGCGTCTGTGTGTGTGTGTGTGCTTCCTCGACAGAGTACAAGTGCTGTGGTGATGGCCATTAAAATGTCTGGCTCATATTCCTGTGGTTCTTCTGTTCCATCAGGGAGGAGAGGGATGATCTCTGAGGGATCATCTCATTAAGTATCCAAACTTTCCATTTTCCATGCAAAAGCACTGAAACCAGATGACAATGATGACGATATGTGTGTTTTTCAGTTATATTTGCAGGTCAGAAATGGTTTACTAAATGTGTTGAAACTTTTTTTAAGGATGTTTAGTATCAATATGTGTAAAATATGTTATGCACAGTGATACTAAACAGACCAAAATGTTTATATTTTTATATTCCTTGTGCCAAAGCTACGAAATAAACTTTTGTAACTTTTTGAAAACTGATTTGTCTTATAATGCAGCCCTCTTTAAGTGAGGAGAACACACATGCATGCACACTCCAAAAAATCAAACAGCATCAAATCAAATGCAAAAAAAAACCAAAAAAACTTCAGAAGTACTAAATTTGCATCTGTATGTGCTTCCTAAACATCCACTTAATTACAGAATAAGCTTTTACTTCTAAAAGCCTTATAATAGTGGACACTTGCTTGCGTGTGTTTAGACGTTTTGGCCTATAAATGCCTTATTTACTGAAAAGCCAATAAGCAACAGCTGCAGAATGATCTCAGCTGTGTGTTTCGGGGTTACACACTCTTTCTAAAACACTCTGTCAAACTGACTTTGAACACTATATCTGACACACACAACAGAATCAGCGGCTTCCTTCCAAATGGCTTGGCTCCATGCTGGGGGGGACCAAAAGCCCTTTACTCCAACAAAAGCCTTTTTCTTGTTGCATCCAAGACCCCAACATGCGGCTGGTGGGACTCCACTCTATTCAGGCTGCAGTTAACCCTTCCAACAGCCATGGAAATACTGAGCTGACTCAAACAATGACGTAAATGCAGACCTTATAAATTTTCATACGTGTACGTGTTGGATTCTTTGCCCCAAAAGCTTTCAATGTGACCCAAATAAAGGATTTTTTTTTAACTTAAACATATAAAAATATATATTCGTCTCTGAACTTTAAGGTTCTATAGTCAATTCAAACCCACTGCCAAAACTTAGCATTCATAAGAAATCATACATTCAAAATGAGCACTTCCAGCACAATTTATCACAGTTTTGAAAGATTATCTGCAAAGTATGTTGAGACAAAACTTTACCGGCCTACCCATCTTGCCCCTCTTCCCTGGTTCGCCGGGCATACCCTGAAAATCCAAGCAAGACAGAGAGAGAGAGTAGAGGTAGAAAAGAAAACAGAGAAGAAAGGGTAAAGAGGATGGAGAAACAAAGACATTGGAGAAAGTCAGACATTATATAAAGACGATATCAAAACCAAAACATAGCACTTTTGGGTAGAACTGATTAAAGCCTATAACACACTAAAAAAAGCCATAGCTCTAGGCCTCTCTGTTCTCCTGCTTCAGCAGATGTGAGCAGCAGCTGACTGCAGCCTATCCTATATTTTCCAGCCTATTATGAGAGATGTAGGCCTCCATCGTGTACATGTATGTGTTAAATAAGTACAAGCTTCTGCTGGAAGAAGAGATATATATATACTCTCTGCTTTATGTGCATCTTGTTGGCTGCAGATGGTACGGATCCTGATTACAGCCTGTCCCGTGCTGATGCAACCTCCTGGAGCATGTCATAAGTAGGCAAATGGCTCTACAGAAGTAGGAAGCCTTAGTGAGTTCAGGCAGTTCAAAGGCCTTAAGAGGGGGACTTTGATTATATGAGTCATCAACACTCCCACCAGCTTTATACAGCAGCATCTCAGACAGCTGGGGACTGCTTCTCGCATTATAACAACAAGACAGCTGAATGTAAAAGGCAGAAGAGGCACTGTTATCATTTTGCGGGCCCATTAGCTGGATTCAGCTGGTCCATGTACATTTTTGCAGTTACCAATTGCTTGAGAAGAATATACATTTGAAAAGAACTCACTCTTTCGCCATCAGGCCCAGGCAGGCCAAAAAGGCCAGGGATTCCAATGAAACCCTGAAGGAGAGAAAAGGAGAGAGGAGAAATATGGATGTGAGTATTTGGATGCCATAAAAGAGGTAGGAAAAAAAAAAAAACCCAATGGCTCTAGGGATGGTTTTTCAGTGGCTGACGGTCCACCATGGACAGGGTTGACTTCCATGAAGAACCAAGCCATGAGGCAAGTGTATATGCCCATGGACTGCATGGTGCTGGCTTCCACGATGTAGTCCAAGGGCACATACCCTCACGCCAGGGATCTCTGAAGATAGCCAGGACATCACACTGGGCGGTCAGTATGGTGGAGACACACAGAGACGACAACAAGCAGAAACACCACAGTTGAACACTGGAGGAACAGTGCAGATGCTAGTTAGAAGCGAGCCTCAGCTAAGTTTACACAATGTGTAGTAGGCAGCAAAAGAAAGAGCAGAAAATGGAGAAAGGTAGTGCAGTGAGCAAAAGAGGGGACTAGAATGCCTCCTTAAGACAGCAGGGCCTCAAACAGAGCTTAAACAGGAAATTCCAGCCAGTGGGGGCAGGGGAGGCTTTGGAGCAGCCTAAGGAAACTGATAAAGAACCTTTATTGAAACGCAACATAAAAATCAGTTTGTGTCCACGGGCATCTGTTTTTTTGTTTGTGTACCTAAAGGGTATGTGTTTGTATGAGGAGGCTTATCAACAGCCAGTCTTTCAGTAACTGTCTGTATACAGTAATACAATGTTTATACTACAAGTAAAGGCGTCTAAGTTTAGCATACTGTTAATAGTGGAACACGCTGGTTGAGTGTGTGCTTAAGTGTGCAGTGGTGGATGATAGTGCACCTAATATCATGCATGCTTTCATACATACATGCATTTGGCTGTTGTTGCATTCAAGTATGTGCTCATGCAACAACAGGTTTACAGCACAAAATATTAATATTTGTGCGTAACCCCTTAATTTAGCAACTTTTTGTGCGTTTTCTATAATTATCATGACACGAGTAGGGTCAGCAAGCTGTCAGAGTGAAAGTGTAAGCATATTCAATGACCCTGTCAAAACATCAATATTGGTCATTTAGACAGATAAAATTGAACTTGAGCAGTACATTTGTAGAGCAGAAGTTGACTCCTTACCCGAACACCTTTAGGCCCCATTGGTCCTATAGGCCCAGGTAAACCCTGAAAATCAAAAAGAGGAACTTAATTTAGCAGCTCTGCACTTTAAACTATACCTGAAGTAATTAATTTGTGTTATACCCAAGTCTACAACTTATATTAGAATATTTAAATAAAGCAATACAATAGAGACACATGTCCTGAAATGATATTTGGTGGTGTATGGGAGGACACAATAATGCATGCTCCTGTACAATACACTGCCATACATTTCTGTATAGCAGCTATAGCTTAAATGCTGCACTGGATCTCTAAGGTAATTTCTGAGGTTGCAGCTTGTGATGCTGAAACATTTATTTTTAATATTCCAACTCCTCTGTTTAGTGTTTACCCAGATATTTTTCTCTTAGCCATCTGTTCAGCATAACCTAATTCCACTTGGCCCTCTGCCCCTACTATGGCCCTGACTACAACTGTACCAGTCACAGCAGAGGATTTACTGCACCTGCCTGCCAGGATAACCTTTGGCACCTGGGCTTCCAACTGGACCTTGCTCACCCTGCAGGGAAGAAACAGAAACAGAGAGAGAGATGTGAGGAGAGGGTTAGGGTAGGGTGGGAGATCAAAATTGCAGCAACACAAACACGCACAACCAGGCCATTCATAGTAGTAAAAAGCTTCAGTGTGATAGACAAAGCAGATGGGATGAAATGCAGTGAAATGATAAGTATAATGACAATGTGAGCTTTCTGTCTCCAATATGTTTTTTTAATGTCTCTGAGCTTGTTTTTCTTTGCTTTTGTAATGTTAGGGTTGCACATTAAGGAGATATAGTGTCTTCCATAGTATGTGACAATACATACTGTAACAATACATACATACAGTCAGAAATTTTGATACATGCTAAATCTTCACGGGTGTGGCCCATTTCTTACTTATCAGGAAATCAGTATGCATATGCATCAGTTGAAGTTTTTTTTCTACTATCGCTCCTGACTTATTGTTTATTACTAGCTGGCTGTGAGCTATGTATATATATATATATATATATATATATATATATATGAATAGACGTTTAGATTTAAAGCAATACATCGCATTTTATAAGGTTAACGAGATTGGGATTAGAGGTTAAATTGGCAGGGAAATAAATACTCAAGAAAAGTATATGTATCTCAAATTGGTACCTAAGTAGAGTACTTGTGTAAATTTACTTGGTGACAGTCAACCCCACGAACCCATTCCTGCTGATTACAGCGAAACAGTTTTTTCTTTTCAATCCTAACTTTTTAGATGTGTTCCAGACCATAGACCCTAATTAGTAGTTTGGTTTGCATGTGTGTACCATATATGTCATTGTCAGAAGGCACGACACATGTGCACAGAAGCAGGCTGTGTTCAAAATTCGCAGAGGACAAGCGTTTGTCTTACTTCCTTTGCCATTCGTTCTCCTGGATAAATGTTTTGTATGGTACTGCCAGTTAAAACCAGACATGAATCTAGCTTGGTGACGTTTGGGCCTTTAACTGACCAGCAATTCCTCTGCAACACCAGCAGTGAGGAGGGGCTCTGAATACAGCCTGTGGTGTATTACAGTAACAAAGTGTCATCAACACTTTATACACAGCAGCTGGCGTTCGCTTCCAATAGCTGGAGAGTCCACACAATGCCAAATAGTTGTGCTTATTACTAACTCGGTCACTGGTGCTATGGTGATTTAGACTTAAGGCCAGGGCTGTGATCATCATCAGCAGAAGCAGCTGTGTGGGAAACAGGGGGGCGTTTGAGGATGAGAAGTGTGGGAGGGCATAATAGTAAAAAGTACCCTTTCTCCATGATGAGTAGAGTAGGAACTCCCCAAACTGATGACATCATACGGAGCATGGGGACTTATTTAAAATTGTGACAGTGAGGAGAATGTTCCACTCTGCTTTCTTTAATGCAAACAGTAGTATGACCCTGCCCGATTGAAAATAACTCTGGACACAAGGCTGGATGCTCCAAGCTTAAAATAGTCTTGGGCTGGACTAAAGAAGCCAGAGTTACGTCTTCCCCCATTTAGCAGTGAAAAAAGGGTCCATAGAACTGATTTCCAGAGATTAAGGAAAGTCAAATAAATAAATGATGTAGAAAATATGACAGAAAATAAATACATGCTTGAAAATAACATAGCATCAGTGTAACATGCTGTAAGACAGTCTGAACATTGACCGACAAGTGGCAATTACAAGCCCAGAGTATGAGAGACACACAAAGGGAAAATTTTTCCGGAGCTGCAGAGTAACAGCCATGAGTGTGTCACTGTTGGCCTACTTGGCTTGTTCCTGTTTCTTTTCTCTCTACTTTTTACTCTCTTTGGCATCATGTTCTGATATCCTGGAGTGCATCGCTTTAGCACAGTGCTTTGGCCAGATTTCTGTCCTCACCATTGCTTTATAACAGGCTAATCTAATCTGGCTGCCCAGCTGGCATGCTTGGTGTGCGCACACATACACACAGACTGAAAGGTTGAACACCTGGAGTGAATGACGACTGAGATTTTGAAGAATGAAGTGAGAATAAGGGTTTAGACGTAAGTGAGGTGGACATCAATAGAGAAATATTAGGACACTAATGAAGGCATATGCAGTACAGATAATGTGATGTACATGAGGTAGAGAGAAGTATCTAAAAGAACAAAGTTGATCTGGGGAAAAAGAGTTGTAGGGGCAAAATAGAACACCTGTGAAATAGAGAAAGACACTTACAGGCTCTCCAGGGAGTCCAGGTGGACCAGGGAAACCTTTCTGTCCCTGAAGAAACAAAAATAACACATGATAAGTGAGTATAGAATAATAACAGAAAAAAGAAAGAAGTATCAAAATCTGAAATAGTTCACAGTTGAGGAAAAATCTGACAAACACAGAAGCATGTGTGTGAATGACAAGTGGAGTCAAGTGTTAACACCAACAGCACCAACAGACAAATTTGGTGCCATATGCAAGGTATCAATCTGCCTCTCTGTTAATGGATCAGACTTTCCACTGGCTGTGTTCGCAGAGTCCTTAGGAGGCTATGCCAGGATCATGGCATGTTAAGGATATAAATGCTTTCCTGTTTGAGTCAGATAGCAAGGCCCTCCCACTGAATGCAGGCCAGACTGCAACACTGAAGACAGCCTGACATAGTGCTTTTCTGCAGTTTTGCTGACTCCAGCAGCACAGACCCCTGACAAAGGCTGGAGAAAAACTAAATCAAAGGTAAGAAGACATGCCTTCTCAGACCACAGTTTGATAGAGTGAGAGAGCAAGAGAGAGACAGAGTGAAAGGAAAGAGGGGAAAAAACAAAGTAAAAACAGACGGCTGAAGAAAGGAAAGACTCCTGTTGTCCCGTTTTCCTAAACCACAGCTCCAGCATACCAAGCCAAGACTCCCAGAGTTCCTGTAAACTATCCATTGCTCTGTCAACTGACTGCAGCAGGAGAAGAGGACACAGCATCCCTGTTCTCATTATATTACATGATCACTCTTGTTGGTTTACAACTACATTCCAGCACTTTAAACTGCAATTCTCAGCATTTTAAACACCACCTAGGCCCAGCAATGTGTCAACAATTAATCTTTATGTACTTTTGATAATTGTCATCGCAGACCTAATTTTCTTTTTATCATTATGTTATTATCTGTATCAAACACATGTATAAGCCTTGTGTTGGAAAACTTCTGTGCCGACCGTCACCTCACATCATCTGGTGCACGTCATCAAAAGACCACTAGGAGGAGATGCCTGTAGCTGAGAGGAAAATACATGAGTAACGCAAATAAACAAGTAGAGATGTTAGCAGGTGCTGACAGACTGCTGCCACAACACAGTGACACTAGCAGGGATTTGTGCGTGTTTTCATATTTTGTGAAAGCCTTATTGCTAACCAGTACAGCAAAGACAGCAGGCATATGGATGCACTCAGAGACACTGCTGCCCGTGTCTGAAAATTTCCAGTTATAAACTGCAGTATTATGATGGTGGTTGGTTGGGAAATATTTGTGTTTGTCTGACGATCGCTTACACGTGTCATAATATCTGTGTCGGTCTGTTTATACTGAGTTCATCCACTGGCTTGATTTTCTACTTAAAATTTATTCATAACATATATTTTCTGGAGAGGTATTGACCTAAAGCCTTTCTCAAGCTTGGAAACATATATAGGTTCACAAATGTGTGCACATCCACACATCCATGCACAGACAGGCACATGCACAAACACACACAAAGATACATGTACCTCATTATACCACATCTCATTACATGGCTTACTTATAGTACAAACATGTGTAGTGGCTTATGTTCCCATGCTGTACTGTGCGGTCCATTAGCCACACACACACATGCTGTGGTTCCTGTGTATTAACCATAGCCTGTCAACCTTAGCTAGACCATCTTAGATCCTTATCTCGCTCATTATGAGCTTGCTAATGAGAGTGGCCATTCCCGCCAGGCTCCCTGTGTTTACAATGCCACTTGTTTAATAAGCATGTGTGTTCAATCAGATAAACCCACCAGAATGCTTTTCATTTACAACAGCTCCCCGGTAGCACTCTATAAGCACAATCCTTCCTACCCTGCTAAACTTAGGAGTGCCCCAGGGAACGGTAAGCGCATTTTGGCAAAAAGAAAATAAAAGACACATTGTCTCTGCTGATGACATGTCATTGCTCTGACTTGTTACCAGCTATGCTGTACACACTTAACTTTGTGGGTGTTCAAATGAGTATCAACCTCATGTGTGTTAACAACTGTACTCCACAAACAATGTGTATCTGACTGTCTGCCTCAACTGCGCAGCACCCTGGTAGCAGAAATATACCACTCTCCTCATTAATCTCCGCTTTCATCTCTCCAAACTCTACAGAATGGAGCCAGATGATTGCTCAGTGTAATCGTCTGGCTCCATGTATACATTGGACGTACAGAAGAACATAAACCCCTTCACGCAGGAACAGACAAAACAAACAACTGTGTGAAGGAACTGGACAATTTGGATCAAATTTACCCAGTGGAAAAAGATTCCTCATCTCATCGCTGTCTGCAAAGCAATTTTAGCACAATGTTTCCTTGCATGCAGTATCACTATTACTGCTACTAGAGGACAGAGCAATGATTTGTTGTAAAACATGCAAAGAAAATGATGGTTGATTTGAATTCTCTCATAATTATGATAATGATGAGCATGTGGATTGGTTAGTTTGAAAAGTAAGCAGGAGCCAAATGGGGAGAGTTTGGTTTGGAACAGGTCTTCAGACAGATTATTGTCATACAACAAACTGTCATGCACTAATAAAGGAAACAAGGATGATTAATACACTGTCTAGCCCTTGCAGGGAAATAGAGTATATGGTTCTACCTTGTATTTATAGGATGATTTTGCTAGGAGAACTTTGGTTTGGACAGTATAGTACTTGCATATACATGTTCATTTTCTGTATGGAAACTTATTTTTGCACAGTTTGGGTGTCCAAGCCTTGCTTACTGTAAAACAATCACATGTTTGGATAGCACATATGTGAAAAGCACATGTACAGAGACTTTTTATAAACACCATAAAGTGTCTCAAAACAGTCATATTTTCCCACAATGTTGCATAACCACTGAGTCTACTTGAGTGTTTATGGATTACTTTCCAGCTGTCTGGATACTTATTGACTGGCTACATATTTCCATTTTTAAGACTCTTGTAGTCTTTATAAGTTTTCACATATCTGGCAAATTCTCAACAATTTCAGGTGGTTCAGTTCCCAGATGCACTGATGACTGTGCTGATTCACATGTCCATCACTGCTATGTTCAAGATGATGAATACATAGTTTGAACCTGCACTCAGCAGTGCTGACACCTCCAGCACCTACAGGAGATGAATCACTTATTGTCCTATAGCCACAAAAAATTATTATGATTTCTATCTTAAAAGAAAAAAAAACAAAAACAAAATTAGCTCGATTCCAAAAATCAAAACTATAGCAAACAATACTAAATATTTACATGGTTGTAAAGTTGTTCTGTACAAAAAAGAATTCTAGGTCCACTCAGTAAACAAAAGTTACAATACAAGAAAAAGTGATGCTTTAAGTTTAAGTTTGACATTTTGAGGAAAAATTAATATTTGATTCATTGGCAAGAGTTAGATAAGACGATTGATACTACTCAGATGGTTATGTATGGAACTCCAGAAAGGAGATGATTAGCTTAGCTTAGCATAGCAATAAAAAGAGGGGTTCAGCTAGCCTGACTTACTCCCAAGTTAAATCATATTAACGTATTTTATCTCATTGAGCATAGTGATAGTTTAGGCAGGCCACAAAGTTAAGCTTCACCAGTCCTACCAGCCCATATCAGCTAATTTCATAAACATTCCAGTTGGCAAATTTCATAAAAGGCACACTATTTAAGCTGCTTCAGCCCACTCCAGCTCCTCCTTTCATGATGTATTTGATTATGTCATAACTGTTGTCATTTACCTCACTCTGCCCACTCTGTGGGCATAAATTGGGAAAGCTACTGCTTCTCCTTTTGTTCTCCCTGCCTTATGTTTTCCACTTATATGCATGAAAAGGTGGGAAGATCCCAGAACAGAGCTATAGCACCAGTATAAATTACTGCAGAAGTAAAAGTCTTCTTTTTACTACGCTGCCCCCTGACTGAATGATTTTTTATATAGTTTGGACTGTCTTAATAATGCTAAGCTATGCCCAACTCCAGCACTAAATCATATAAAAGATGGATGTATAGATATATTCTACATGAACCTCCATGATGTAATGTTTGTTGTCTTTTTAAACCTTAAATTTAGGATTTTTGCTGTTGCCATCGCTAGCTTATCCTAAAAATATCCTAAAGTAGCACATAACAAATAAAACATAAACTGTGCTTAGTTTAGCTGTTTGGTTTTCTAAGAGTTTGTCTTTTAAACCCAGCAAATATAAATTACACTGCTCGACGGTATGTCTTGACTTTCAGGTGGAAAAAGTATGGACATGTTGAAAGACAGGCAAAAAGTGAGAAGAGACAGATCAGCTAGCCCTGGGATGAGACATAGTGGGACAGAGGCAGTAAGGTGAGACGTGTGGCTTGTACTGTGGATTTGTAGTGAGGTTTGGCCCTGTGTATGTCCCCTCTCCCTGACCCTGCCTTGCCATACTGAAAAGCCATTCAGAGTCTCCCTGGTAGAACAAATGTTGTACAGAGCGGAACATACTTGGCTAGTCTGACAGTAAAAAAAAAATCACACTCTAGTATCACACATTTAAAGTACCTCTGTTTCCTCCATTAAAGTTTCCACAGGAAAAAAAACCCCAACAAAAAACCAAAAAAAAAAAAAATAAATCAGCAGCCAAATTCCAGAATTCCCGGTCAAAACATCACCCCAAGGATGAATTAGAGCCTGGATATTTGTGTGTGTTTGTGTGTGAGACAGAGAAAGTTTAGAGGAAAAATACAGAGGAGAACAGAGGAAAAGTTGCTGTTGTCCCGTTTTCCTAAACCACAGAAATCCAAGCAAACAAGACAGAGAAAGTTAAACAGCTAGAAACGCAAGAGGAATATGTAGGTGTTTCAGGGTGGCCTACGAGAGAAATGCAATGCCAATAAATGTCATTATTTCTTTTCAAATTTTGCACTGACTTTGCACCAGGCTTCTGTCGAAATGGAGAGATCTGCATCAGGGCAAAACACGTCTGGGACTTTCCACCTTAGCGGAATGAAAATGAACAGAACAAGGCCTGTTTGAGACTTTCTGCTATTGTACAGTTTGGTGACTGACTCACACATCTGTCATAGCACTGCATTAAGGATGGAGATTCATTTAGGGAAACTGCTGTTACAGTGGATAGCTGAGAACTACAACAAGTTATTGTGCTTTGTTTACTGCAGGATGGAAGTGAGTTAATAAAGAAGCTTATTAACCCACTTTGTGTACAGAAAGGAAGCTGACTCCTTGTGGTTACTTTAACAAGTTTCCTTTATAGTCAACTTGTCTGTGGTTCACTGACCAATACCTGAGGCATGCTGTGGTGATGTCAGTCTGTGTGTGTGTGGATGAAGTTTCTATGGCAACATCTCCCTAGACAAGAGACTATGATGTCATTCTCTGATATGTAGGAGCTATAATGTGTCCTTGGACTTTATTAAAACAGTTTGCTCCGCCTCTGCACTGCTCACCTCATTGCAGATAAGCAAAAAGTGCTGCTGAGGGTAAAAAGTAAGAATACAGCGCATACTTTAAAGTGACCTTACATTTATACTAACAAACAAATTACTGCCTTAACTAATCGCATCTAATCTGTGTAGTCACCCTTGGCCAAGTCACATTTCACTGACTAACATTTTGATAAATCTTCAAATTGCTAGTTTAAAAGGAATCTGTGAATGTTTTCCACCAGCCTTACATTTTTTTTTCCATTCTGGCTGAGTGTGTGTGAAAGAGAGGGACATACAAATGGACTAAGACACACACAATGCACACAGAAAAGCAGACACCTAACAAAAGCCATATGTTGAGCCTGAGGTAGCCATCCAACTAAAGTCTGACACTCTGTTACAGAGCACTGTGGCTCTAGGAAGAAAGTAAATACAGCCAGAAGTGCTTTACACCTAAACTGAAAGGCATACAATCGACCTGCAACATTCAATTACTGACCTAATTTGTTTAAAATGTGTGCATGGCTCAGCTGTAGTTGATGCATGATGTGACTGGAAGCTTTTAATAGGATCTTCTTTTCATTTATCAAACATATGTTTACAACAGTTTACTTGGGAAAGGAACTATTTTGATGCTGACTGGAAGAGTGCACAAGGCTTACACTGAAGTGGTCCCAATGGTTTTTGTGGCTCACATGTAGTCTTTGTTTATACCTGTCATGTTTCAGATGTATTCATTTAAATTAACTGCCATTAGCTGGAGTTTACTTTGCACTATCATATAAAACTGTGGGTTGGGCCCCACTACTTTAAATTAGTTTAAGACCAGTTTTGTCATGGTTCCTGGGTTGTTGACCCAGTGTTTTGTGAGTTTGTGTTTTATTTTGGGGTTTATAAACTGATTTACTTTCTAGTTCTATATTTTTAGTCTCTTGAGTATTGTATTATTTCCTAGTACTTCTAGTTATCTATGTTTCTAGTTCTTAGTTCCTTGTCTGATTTAGTTCTCTTTCGTGTCCAGTCTGTCTCTGTCTCTGTCTCTGTCTCGTCTCTGTGTGTATGTTGTCAGTCTGATCTCCGTGTCTGTTTCCCTGTTTGTCTGTGTACTATGCACTTTGCTAATTGTGTCATTGCAATTAAACTTGTGTGGTTTAACAATATGAGCGACAAGTTTTCTCCCATCTTGTAATATAGCACCAATCCAGGATTAATCAATCTTTAAATGCTACAATTTTGCAGTGTTTTCACTTTATGGATATTAAATACATGTGTTCAAAGAGAGACCAGCAGATAGTTGGCACGTAACTGTGGTATGCTTTTATAAGAGCTCAACAGAACAACTCATTTTAATTATATTCATAAAAGGTAGGTGGGTTTAAGAATCAGTTTCAGAATTACCTTATGTCAAAATGGTTAATTAATATACTTTCATCATCAAAGACTGCCTTTTGTATTCTAGTTTACACAGATACTACGTATAATTTTGAAATCTATTTAAGAGCTTGTGTCTGGTATACATGTTCTCCCCAGTTCCTGCAGTGGAAGAAAGTTCACATGTACCAACAATACATGTGAGGCTGTTTGTGGAATCTATGGAGATGGTCACTACATCACCTTTGATGATAAGAGGTTCGACTTCAGTGGACAGTGTGAATACACACTTCTCCAGGTAAGGTGGCTAAAAGTTAAAATTGAAAACTTAGTAGCCTTGGTAGATTTGGCAACAAACAGTTGTACAGTGTGTCCTCTGCAGTTTTTCATCGTAAAGTTCACTGTGGCTGCTCCTTCTTGTATATTACTCCCTACAGTATTTAAATGTAATCCCTCACTACCAGTACTGAGTAACAGAAAAAGGCAGACCGGTATTTGTATCAATACAGGGGTTTGATTTCATGCAACTCTTAAGGATCCTGACTTTAACACTGGTATCCAGTAATTGCATCCACTGTGCTTTACTCAGGACTACTGTGGCACTGGTAATGGCAATGGAAGCTTCAGAATTATTACTGAAAATGTTCCATGTGGAACCACAGGAACCACCTGCTCTAAAACCATCAAGATCTTCTTGGGGGTAAACACAACACACTTTAATTGTGCTTATTTTCTGTCTCAAACTCTATATCAGAATATCAGACTTATGTTTACTAAAGTTAACACACTAAAGATGGACTCAGATTATAGATTGAAAAAGAGCTCCTAAAAAATATTTATGAATTACAATATTACATCAGCAATATTTAAATGGGATATTTAATGTGAGAAAAAGAAAATGAAATTTAAGAATCAATTTAAGATAGTATAATCTTCATTCTCTTACTATGATGCCAATGCCCAGAAATTAGAAAATAAATGCTGTATTATGTGAACAAGAATGTTTACATTCAGTGACACAGAACACCAAGAAATACCACCCATGTTTTACCATGTAGTCAAATTTTCAATTTTTTTTTTTTTCAATTTAACAGGCAACGTTTTGATAAAATAGCATTCAACTTTTCAGGTTTATTGCACAAGTGTGTTTTCCAATTAGCTTAAATTGTACAGAAATAAAATGCATATTTACTTATTGCTGTTACCCACAGGATAATGAATTTCAGCTTAAAGATGACAACTTCCATGTGGCAAAGGGCACCATTCAGGTGCTCCCTAGTCAGATACAAAAAATGGGTGTTTACATAGTAGTGACGATCAAGCCCGGACTTGTGCTCATGTGGGACCAGAAGACCAGTCTTTTCATTACACTCAGTCCACAGTTCCAGGTAAAAGAAATCAGTTCTGCATGTCTGGATTGACAATTACCTTTTTCATGAAGTATAATTGGTTAAGAAAGTTAATTTCAGATTGGCTTATTGTCAGGATATTAGGGATGTCACAATACCAGAAATTTAGTAGTCAATACAAATACCAGTAGAATTACACAATTATTGATACCCAGTTTGATATCACTGTAA
>VUQS01055060.1:0-16347 GCA_015108495.1 Heterochromis multidens | reverse complement strand
CTTCAGGAACTCAGGGCGAACCTCATCCACCCCAGGGGCCCTGCCACCAAGGAGTTATTTAACTGCCTCAGTGACCTCGCCCCCAGTGATGGGTGAGTCGTTCCCCTCATCCCCAGACTCTGCTTCCTCTACAGAAGACGTGTCAGTGGGATCAAGGAGGTCCTCGAAGTATTCCTTCCACTGCCTGACTATGTCCTCAGTTGAAGTCAGCTGCGCCCCACCCGCACTATATACCGTGTGAGTAGAGCACCGCTTTCCCCTCCTGAGTCACCTGACGGTTTGCCAGAATTGCTTCGAGGCAGTCCGAAAGTCTTTTTCCATGGTCTCACCGAACTCCTCCCACACCCGAGTTTTTGCTTCAGCCACTGCCCGAGCCGCGTTCCGCTTGGCCTGCCAGTACCCATCAGCTGTTTCCGAAGTCCCACAGGCTAACCAAGCCTGATAGGACTCCTTCTTCAGCTTGATGGTTCCCTTCACCTCCGGTATCCACCATCTGGTTCGGGGGTTACCACCACGACAGGCACCAACGACCTTGCAGCCGCAGCTTAGTGCAGCAGCCTCGGCTGAACATGCTGAACATGGTCCATTCGGACTCAATGTCCCCAGCCTCCCTCGTAATGCTGTCGACGCTCTGCCGGAGGTGGGAGTTGAAGATCTCGCCCGAGTGTCGCCCGAGAATGACCCGAGTGTCCAGAACATATGGTCTGATGATACGATTATAAAATCGATCATTGATCTGCGACCTAGGGTGTCCTGGTGCCATATGCACTTATGGACACCCTTATGTTCGAACATGGTGTTCGTTATGGATAAACTGTGGTTTGCAGGCAGGCCGTTCCTCCCAATCACGCTCTCTAGGTCTCTCTGTCGTTGCCCACATGAGCGTTGAAGTCTCCTAGTAGGACGATAGAGTCTTCAGGTGGAGCACCTTCGAGTACCCCACCCACAGACTCCAAGAAGGCTGGGTACTCTGAACTGTTGTTTGGCGCATAAGTGCAGACGACAGTCAGGCCCTGTTCCCCTGCCCGGCGGCGTAGGGAACCAACCCTCTTTTCCACTAGACAAAACTCCAACGTACAGGCAGCAAGCTGAGGGGATACCGGGATACCCACCCCAGCCCGCCGCCTCTCACCGAGGTCAACTCCAGACTGGAACAGAATCCAGCCCCTCTCCAGGAGACTGGTTCCAGAACCCAAGCCATGCATTGAGGTGAGCCCGACTATATCTAGTCGGTACCTCTCAACCTCAAGCACTAGCTCAGGCTCCTTCCTCACCAGAGAGGTGACATTCCATGTCCCAATCACCAGCTTTGGTAGCCGGGGATCGGTCCGCCAGGGTCTCCGCCCTTGGCTGCCGCCCAACTCACACTGCACCTGACCCCTACGGCGCTTCCTGCGGGTGGTAGGCCTACAGGAGGGTGGTCCCATGTTTCCTCTTCGGGCTGCGCCCGCCCAGGCCCCATGGGCTAAGGCCCAGCCACCAGGCGCTCTCCCTCGAGCACCCTCCCCAGGCCTGGCTACAGGGCGGGGCCACGTTAACCCTATCCCGGGCAGGATAAACTGTTCCCTTGTTCCCTTGTCTTTGATACATATATCTATAATATTTTTGTTGAATCTTTTTAACTTCTCTGGTGTTATTTGCATTAGCCATTTATATTGTAGTAATTAAAAAATTTGCATTTATAACTTTTTTGTTGACTTTAGCACAGGCTATTTTCCAATCTTCTTCTGTGATTTCGGACTTTAAATCCCTCCATGCAGCCAACTTATGTTGCAAATTTTCCACTGACTGAGATATTAATAAATTATAATAGTCTGATATAATTCCTTTGCTTAGATGTTTTTGTTTTGTCATAAGTTCCTTAATTTGTGGAAGAGAGCTAACATAGAGAGTTAATTTTTGATATAAACATGCATTATATCCAGGCGCCTTTAAAGTGCATATTTAAGAAGATATATGTAAAAACTGACAGTTAATAATTCATCTGTACTTCCGGTTAATTGGGATTATGAATGTCAGGCTGACTTGTAACTGAGTATTTTTCATTCTCATTTGGTTCTTTTGTTTTAAAAGCTGTGAAACCCAAAATCTGATCCGCTTTTTGCTTCTTCTCTGTGCTGAATTCTGAGTTCCTCTTTTATTGATCTCTCAGAGAGACAACAGTTTGGTTAATCAGCGCCTGCTCCTCAGCAGCACGCTCCCCTTCAGCTCATTGTAAATTCCTCCACATTGTTCTCAATTTGTTAGCCCACTTTATGCTCTTTGTGTGAGAGGACTAAAGCGCTCTCCGGTGTCCTCCTCCTCCGACACTTTTTACGGTGGAGTTCACCTCCTCCTCCTCCTCTCTGCCCTCAAACGCTGGAGGAAGAATTCCTGCAGTCAAAAGCCTTGTGGACTCCACTCTCCTCCTCTTCCTGCTTCTGATTTCTCTCAAATTTCAGCAGAACCCGGGTCTTCTACCTGTTTTTATAACGATGCAGGTGGGTCACTTCATATAAAATCACTGTAGAACGTTTCCATCTGACCCCCTCAGAATGAGCTGAATAATCAATCAATAACTTTAGTTTATTTAATGAAACCATGCAAAAATCATACTTTTAACATTTCAGAGTTACAGACCCTGGAAGTAAATTGGCCTCTTCTTCCAGCATTTCTGAGCCATCAAAAAAATCACAAGTATCGCAGATATTCACAAGAAAAGTTTTTATTGTCATTCCAGCACATGTATTCACATGAGGTGAAACGAACTGTTGCACTCAGGTTCCAGTTAAAGCCAACAATATATAGAAATAAAAGAAACATATTTACAGTGTAGTATAAATAAGACAATGACAAATACAAATAAGAAATGACAAGTCAATTTTCAAGTGTACAGAGTTGTGTGCAGTGGATAGTGCAAAAGTTAAGACTTCAGAGCAACACCAGAGTTCAGCAATCATACAGCCTCCGGGAAGAAGATGCTGCTCAGTCTGGTAGCTCTGGTCTTGATGCGCCGCAACCTCCTGCCTGAGGAGAGGGGGACAAACAGTATGTGGCTGGGTGAGTGGGGTCTTTCAAGATGCAGGTGGCTCCTTTGGGGTGGCTGTGGCTCAGGAGCAGGTCGTCTCCTAATTGGAAAGTTGGTGGTTTGATCCTTCCCTGCATGCCAGTGTATCCTTGAGCAAGATACTGAACCCTGAGTTGCTCTCCAATGCGTTCATTAGAGTGTGAATGTAAGATAGAAAGCGGAGACACAGAAAAAAGTGCTTGTATGAATGGGTGAATGACGCGTTTTGAGTGATCATGTAGAGTAGAAAAGCACTATATAAGAACCAGTCCATTTACCATCTTTTCCTGCATCTACTGGTCTAGATATCAATCGTCTGTGCAGCTTTCACCTCCCTCAGCAGAGCCTTCTTCTCTGCCACAGAGCAGCTGCCATACCACACAGTGATGCAGGAGCACCGGACAATCTCCACCACACATCTGTAGAATAAGTTCAGGACTGAGCTCCCAAGCCCAGCACACCTCAGCTTACTGAATAATTTATAGGAGCTGGTGTTTCTTCTTAACCAGGAAGGCTCATCTTCAAACTGTGATTCCTTCTGTGTCAGAATAATTTTCTTAGTCATATTTTAACACTCGTGAATGTAGCTTATCTGTAAAATGGAGAAACAACACTGGTGTTCACATGTTCTGTGTAATAGTTTAGACATTTCACACTCATCAAACAACTTTAGGTTCTGAAGAAGTTTTTTTTTTTTAAATTCCTCTCATCCTTGATTAAAGTATAGACATACAGCAGTATATAAACAGCTATAGAAATGTGCACAAGGAAGCAGCATGAGTCTGTTTCTTGGTATGCATGATGTAAATTTGCATGCAGTTTAAAAACGTCAACCCTGACAGTTGTGAAACAGGTGGACAACACCAAGTGTCATCCACACATCAAATATGGCATTGAGCACAATAGAGCCCCCAGTAACACAAATCTAAATGTTAAACAATGAGGATTCCTGGTTAATACCAGCCTCTCAGGTCTCCTGATGGACTGTCAGCATGTGACTGCAAGGACAGGTGGTTTCCAAACACAAAATGTGCAGCATCCATCAGGCCCCGAACACAACAGAGCAAAGATTTCTGCCTTTAGTGGTGCAATGATGTGCTTGAGTCTAACAAACACATCTTTTCTAAGCCTACTCAAGCTATGGGCTGGAGGGGGCTCAGCCCACCCAAACATGCATCTTGACCTCCAAATCAAAAGTTGAGAAAAACATTTTTGTCTAGCCAGTAGAAAATAGCACAGAAAGCACCAATACTGTTTTCAACTTCTGACTCTGTGGAAAGCTTTCAGTCTCTAAAACTACTGTTTGTGTTAAATCTGTTGGAGTTTCACTGCTTTGCATCATTTCTGAGGCTGCAGGACACTAAGAGAAACCTTTGCACTGAGCGTGTGTGTTAATTGTGCCTTTGTGTGTTTGGCATTTAATTGTTATTCATAGGTAGGACTGCATTAATAAGTGAGCAGCCTAACATGAAAGTAAAATTATCTGATAAGCACATATTTTGCTTCTAAAGAGAGTTTTAAATTTACTTGTAAACTAGAAGATGAGATTTTAAGTGTTTTGACCACAGACTGTACATAAATATGGACTTATCATGATGTCAACCATTTTTTTCTGGGCTCTGGCTACATCCATAAACTAATTAGTGAATTAGAATTTCACTCACCAAAAGTGGAGCTCAGACTTCTTGGACGGTCTGCTATTACAATTAAGCGCAGAGCAGCCATATTATTGGTTAGATAATAGTATTAAAATGCTCCAAAAGGCTCCAACAGCACAAATATAGTCCAGAGGTCCAGTTCAGGGACTCCAGTGCTGAGGTGAAGCCCAGCAGAGAGCTAGCAGCTACAGCAGTGAGACGACTCACTGCTAGAGCCTCTAGTGGACGTTAGAGGAACTGCAGGTTTTTGCTACTTCAATGTTGGCTTCATTTTTCAGAACTGGAGGTTGATTATTGATTTGTACTTGATTTCTTGGAGATGTGGTTGTCTGACACTGTGTTGTTATTACAATGGGCTCTGGATCATTTAGAAACCAGGGTGAGAGGAGGCATAGCAGAGCGTGGAAGGAGAAAGCTTGAACGCTCCATCAGCCACATGAGGAAGAAGCTGCAGAGCATTGTTGGGAGACAACAGAGGAGGAGGAAGAGGAAGAGTTTGGCTTTTGTTTGCGACGTTTCTGTGAGCACAGAGAACTTTCAGAAAATGACAGGACTTCACTTCCACTTGGTTTCTCTTGACTTCCTCCATTCAGATGGTCGGCCTCCACCCTGAGGCTGCTCCGCCCTCCATTCACTCACCTGTCTGTCTGCAGCCCAGAAAATGCACCAATCACCACCCTGTAACTGCACACACACTGACGTTTTACTGTGCATGTGTGTGGCATTTCTTTATAGGATGAGTTCATGTTACAGACATGAGAACTTCATTTAATTTATGCAGATTAGGTGATCAGCGGAGTGCAGCAAATTACATCTGAATCTGTGAAGTTACTCATTTAAAGAAATACAAAGTTTAAAAATAAAGAGTCTCATTTTCTTTTATCAGCAACCAGGGGAAAGTCTGGGATCCAAATTTTTCAAGTAAAAAAAATAAGAATACAAAAATGTCTCTTTGATTGTTTCTGGTTGTTTTTTATGGTTAAATGCACATTCTAAACTCAGCAGCAAACAAACCAAACAGAGCTCAGAAGACACAACAGCTCATACAGAGCAGGCGGCAGGATTTTGGGGACCTGGGGTTCACCTCATGAGCAAAAAGTCTGATTCATGCAACTGAATTTTTAAAAGAAATAATAAAAATAAAAATAATACAATAAAAATGAATAAAATGTAACAGCTGTTCTGTTCTGAGTTAAAACAGTTAAATGAGGATTACATGACGACACAGGTGGGACTGTTGTGTGTTCTGTGCGTGGTGTATGTTGTACAACAGCTGAGAGAGCAGCTGAAAACTAAATTTTGCACTTAAAATACTGACTAAAATAAATCTATTATCACAATGGGATGTCCACTTGACTGTAAGTGTTTTTATTTTAATACTTCCTCTGAACTGAACATTTCGACAAATATACCCAATAAGATAATAATTTAAAAGACTAAAGTTATCACAGAAACAAAAACAAAACTTAAAAATAAGCATAAAAAAAAAACAAAAATGAGAAAACCCACTCTGGAAACTTAGTGAAACTAAACTGATTTGAAAACTGAGAGAGTTAGAGAAGGTCTACTTTTTAAAGTTGCATTATAATCATAATCTATAAAGGCAATAAAAGGCATTTAATACATGAAAAATGATGAATACATCAAGTTTAAGAAAAGACTAAAAGAGGAAAGGGAATGAAAGGAAGAAAGAAGGAAAGGATTTGAAGGTTTGAGGTGAAAAGAGAAAAAGGAAACTGAAAGGGGAGGAGAGGAGGAGCGCTGGCCTGAGGCAGAAAGCTCTCCTCACTGACCTCCACGATGTAAAGATATGTTGTCTTCATTTGTAAAGGAAACATACACACACACAGCCTCGCGGTTGAACACACACTTATACAGATGCTTATTCACATCATCACACATTCAGTGAGCCATGCTCGCTCACAGGAACCCTCAGAGGAACACACAATTTGTATCAGGGAAGCTTTATTGAAATCTTCATACAGACAGTGGGATCGACCTATCAGAAGGCTGCTAGCCTGATGGAACCCAAACCAGTGAAGAAGAAGAACAAAAAGAACTTTTTCTTGAGGCTACAACCATCCTTTATATACCATCTGATGGTTGTAGCCTATGAGTCAGTAGGCACTGTAACTGTAAAGTCTAATTAAAGTCTCACCCAGTTTTAGTTTTCCTAAATATTGCACTGTATGTTGGCACCTTAAATCAAAGTTCAGGGAACACACTGAGGTGGATTACTGCCATTTTTGTGATTTGAAAAGAGTTTTTCTAACTTGTGTTGCTGCTGTGAGGCGTCTCATCGTCTCTTCACCGCTGAGGGTCGAAGGTGAGCAGGTCGACAGGTAGAAGTGGCAAATGAAGGACTCTCAGAGCGGAGTGAAGAGAGCGCTAATTATCTCTGAGTGGAGACACGCAGGAAGGCTGAGTGCAGCTGAGAGGACAGAGAGGACGCACACACTCACACATTCTGCTCTGGGGCATGTCGCCAGGGTAATTGGAGGTGGTGGAGGGGCAGTCAGTTTCCCTTTAAAAGCCCACAGAGGCAGAACAGAGTCACAGGAAAGTGTCAATCAAGGGAGCAAGCACCATGAATGCTGCACACACACACACACAGTTACCACCTTATGAGGTACACTGATTTAAACTTCATTCAGTGGTGAAATGACTTTGTACACCAAATTTCACCTGCAAATATTACACTTTTATGTTGCTTTACAAATTAATATTTTTACATTCAAAACACAAAGAGTGTTTAACCCTCTGTACCCCAATATGATTCTATTAGGATGTTCCAGATTCCTGAGAATTACAAAAGAACACTGAAATTTAGCTAAAAACATATTGGTTTTAATACTAGTTTTAATTTAAAGATCCCAAGTAGGTCTTTCAAACTGTGTATGGCCATTTACGATTTCTACATTTATGTTTTCATCATCTCTTTCTCCTCCTCTTCATCTGCCTCCTCACCTGAAGCCTCATCTCCTGAACTGAAGTCAGGCCTCTAGCACAAGAAATTGTGCATAAATGTGCTTATTTATTCCCAATATTGTCGCAGTTACTTATTGTCAGTGGATTAGACATGTGACCCTTGTGTCACATGTCTAAACTGCTTCAGTAACAGTGGTAAAAACAGCTGCACTGACTGACAGAAAAGTTCACGATATCTTTAACAACTCGCCTCAGTTTCACTGTCATCGGTCAGCAGCGAGATTCACTGACTCATCGGACTCCTTTCACAAAGTTTTACAGCCTCCTCCAGAGTAAATAGATGTGGACACCTCACACTGGGCATGTTGACAGCTGAGGTAAACAGTGATCTGACAGACTACACAACCAGAGCGTTTGAGGTGACTCGGGGGTGAAAATGTAAAATATCACAAAATATTGAACTGTTTCCCCCGTGGACGCCTGGTAGAGGTAGAGGTCTGTCATATTTCTGGCCTGCTTCCAGAGCAAAATCACTGAGTGTGCATCAGAAGTTAGTGAGAGTGCTCTCTGCCTATACAGCATACTTTCAGCCGCAGCCGTCATGGGGTACAGAGGGATAAGTTGTGCAGTGTCACCTGGTGTGTGTGGACACCAGTTGTTCATTAACTAAAACTGAAGTCTTTATCATTGAGCAACACTGGCTAACATTAGCTTAGAAATGGAGTCCACTGATCACTAACGTCACACAAGTCCAGCACAACACAAACTCCACGAGGACAAAAACTGACAGTGATGTGGCTTCACAGAGGGTTTACACAGTTAGTCAGCTAGCTGCTACTGCCGTGTTCTTTGTGCCTCAGACCTGGGAGTGACGTAACAGTAGTGTAGTTGGAAAAAGTAAGGAAAACAGGCTTTGTTTCACCCCCCAGCAAGGTAGAGCCATTCAAGCATCATTAGAAATATAACGCAATATCTTTTTTCTGTGGCTGCAGCACGTTCGCAGCCTGGTCAGAGTTCTGTGTTTGGCTCATTTAGCATGTCAGAAACACACAACAGTGGTATTATAAAATACAAGTTTTACAGTTTTACTATGTTTTTTGCTGCCATCTTGCATTGTGAAGTCGGGGTTGGTGGAGCTTCTCTGAAAAATATGATTAGTTATTTAAAAATGAGCTCCAACTTCAAGATGGGTAGGCAGGAAAATGCTGCGTTTACAAGTAGCTACTGTGAGCATATTCACCTGATTACACGTCACTAAAAACAGGATTTTCAGCTCTGTGAACGTTCATCTGAGTCATTACCTGTCTTATTACCTTAATTTAACTGAAGGTCTGAGTGATTCCTCCATAACCTGATTCTTTAACTCCTGGAGTGAGGATATCCAAATATTAGTGCACACACTGTGATTCTGTGTGTTCAGACCTCAGGGATCCCCACTGGCAGTCTGGTGTTGCATGTATATGACCTTGAATTAAATTTTAATGGACTGTACTGATATGACAGCTTGAGACTGTAAAACCTGAAGATGAAGATGTATGCTGTTTTTTGTTTGTTGAGAGTAATATGAGCTAACTATATACTTTTGGTTTTGGATGTTAATAATATCTAGTTCCCTGTTTACAGTAGCAGTCAGTGTGACAGTTTGCTGCTTTTTCTTTTGATTAAGCCAAGATAAACTTTATTTATCCCAAGAATTGGGAAATTATTGTCACAGCAGCCAAAATATTAAACATGACCTGTAGCAAAACAGGTCTCTGATGTGAGCGGCTTCACCACCAGCTCCTCCAACCTCCAAATGTGGACTTTTTCACCTTTTAAAACTGTAAAATAAATAATTCTTTGCACATCATGGACATGAATCAGTGCAAATGAGACCAAACAGATGAAAAATTGTGCTCAGGGACATGAAAATACAGAAGTAAAATTTGTGTCCAGAAACAGGAATCAACAGATTAGGGGTTGTGAATATTTCACAAACTGCTGTGAGACTGTGTTGTATTATTTTGACTGGTTTTGTGTGTGATCTGAAGACACTGGTTGGTCTTAAGCTAAGATAAAACTGAACTGATGAGTTAGTGAGGTTTTGAAGTTTGGGGGAAAGGGTGGAAACATGTTGCAGCTGTGAAAAAACATAAAATACAAGAGAAACTGGGGGAAAAAAAAGGAGTGTTTGCAGGTCTTAACTGTGGCAAAATGAACACATCATCTACCTGCAGTGATGCTCAGGTGAGGATGCAGTGGGGTTGGTGAGGGTCAGATATGAGGAGCGCCCTCCCCTCCTCAGATACAGATCAGGAAACTGAGCCTGCAAGCTGCTGTTCAGGTAAACAGATGGGAGTTTTTTGCCCTCTCTACTCTATACGATAACCTCTGACTCCCCCACCTCCTCATCCCAGCTTCTCCTCCTCCCTCCTTGTGCCAGTGATTGCACCTGTAACCCCCCCACCCCTGTCCTTACCCCGGGGCAGAGTAGAGTTGCATCCTGTTCACCCTCAGCAGACCTCTGTAACTCACTAATTGATTCATTCATCTCTGCAGGTTGGTGTCAGCAGGTTTGAGAGCAGACAGTGATTCAAATATTTGGTGAGCCAATGGGCTGAAGTGTACGCCAGGAGTTCATCCATCTTGCATTAAACCTCCTGTTGCAAATTAGTGATGTGTGTAATCCACGGTGGCTGAAGCTGCATTTATGGTTATTTGGGTCGTCTGCGAGTAGGGAATTATGGATAACTGAAGGTTGCAGAGCAATGTCACTACCCAAACCTGATTTGTTCTATACATGTGAAAAAAAGGCTTCTTGCTGTCCCTTCCTTTCACAGTAAATGTTTTGCAGTTAGGCCATTTAAAAGACAAGCGGGGTTAGAATATTTCCATATTAACAACAATAGTAAGTAAAAGAAAGAGAAGTAACACACACACACTAAATAAATACAATTTAAAAAGCAATAGGAAAAATAATCCCCTGGGCCAGTTCCACCCAAACCCACTACCAGACAAGGTCCACAATGAAGTTAATAAAGACAAGAAAAAAAAAGAGAAAAAAATAATAAGGTAAAAAAAAAAAGAGCCAACAAACAAAGAAAAATAATAAATTTCAACCCATGATTATTGTAAATTAAATTCAAATAAAATAAAATACAATTAAATTAAATTAAATTAAATCTTACCATTGGTTTTAGTTATGCAATAAAATATTTTTTTCTTAATAAATATATATATATGAACATTGTTCTTATTTTTATGAAAATGTCTAAAATATGGTGTTATTAAAAACAGATTAATTTTTTCTCTTTCAATTAAACTGCTTTTTTCTAAAGAATGTCTTTGAAAGTTAATTTGTGATCTGTGAACAAAAATTACTGTGAAAAAAAGATCTACATTTACTTAATTATTGATTAAAATCTGAATAACATAATGTAATGTTTTAATGATTATTAAAGGCTCTGTAGTCTAGTGGTTAACACATTCACCTAATTAAAGATCTCTGGTCCAAGACTGGAAGGCGACACGAATCCCTGGAAGGTTTTCATCAGGAGAGCGTCCTGTGTCAGAAAACTAAATCAGCCAAATTAAATATGTGGAACCATTTTCTGTGGTGAGAGTGGGATAATGTATTAATAATTGTTATTTTATTGATACGGTAAAAGTCACACTAAACATATTTTTATCAGTGTGTATGTCTAAAGATATGTACCAGTTATCAACATAAACACACTGAGAGAAGAGCGTGCTGCGACAGAAGAAACTGACTTTAACTGTAAGATGAAAGAACAAGCAAAAACATATAGCTTTCATTTCTATATAGCAAAAAGAAATTTATTGTTTGTGGGCACAAATAGTTTTTCTGTGACAGCACAACTTTGTAACTAATGTGTTTCAGTGGGAAGTATATTTTGTGCTGTCCAGACAAAGTGGGGACGCTTCACCGCAACCAAGAAAACAAAGCTTTACAAGAAGCAGCAACCAATCCGTGATCTTCTTCTAAACCTGACCCAGTAAGTATTTAAAGACCAAGATGGCTCAGTGCAAGTCAGATGTTTGTAACTGCTGGAGTCAGTACATCTGAAGCTTTATTAAGAAATCTCATGTATAAATTTATTTGCAAGCTCAACACTTCTGAAAATGAGATCATTGTGGGGTTAACGGACATCAGGTTTAGCACCACACGTTATCAGTCCTCATTGTGGAGACTGATAACGTATAGGTGTCTCTTTGCGGGAAGGTGATTGAGGTAATTTTTTTTTTTTATCCTGTTTTTGTGTTATGTGATTTGTTTTGTTTCTATGGACTGACTAATTGATTGATTCATTTAAAAAAAAAAAATGGTGTTGGTGGTCAAATGATTCGCTACCCCTTCGGCCTCCCACTATGGAGTTTTTTTTTTTTAAAACACAAATTAATAGATTAGAGTTTGTGACTGTTTAACAAACTGCTGTGAGACTGCTTTGATTAGTGATATCGATGTGAACACACAAGAATTTTAATGCATCACTGCAGAGAACGCTTTGTTTCAGATTGTAGTGGTGACAGGAAGTTATCCCATTTTTGCAAATGAATTTAAAACAGAGCAGGGGGCATCGAGTACTTCCTGTTCTAACAGCTGATCCCTGGACTCTTCCTCATTATTCCTTCTTCTTCACTGCTTCTACTACAGAGCCGCTTGTACATATGTGTGTGTGGTGGTGGGTGGGAGTTGTTGTTGATGGAGGGAGGGTGCAGCAGTTATGAGGTCTTAATCAGGGCTGCAGAGTGCAGTCTCCCCTCCTCCAGCCTCCCTCCTTGTTTTCCACAATTACCATGAAATTCTTAATGTCCACACAGCTCGCTTAAACTCGAGTCATCCAGAGGGCGAGAGGGCTCCCGGCTGTGCCCGCCCCCCCATCACTAACCTCCACCCACCCAGCTCCAGCTCCAACTCCAAGCCTCATCCATCCCTCCTGCTGCTACAGAGTTTTAGGGTTCAGCTCTGCCCGCCGTGTCCCGGTTGACCCTCTGACCTCTGACGCTCCGAAAAGACTGAAGCAATTTCCAGAGCAATAAACCGTCTCTGCAGCAACGAGGGCAGACACTTTCGCAATGTGACTGACATGGACATAAGGGTGAGGAAGGTTCTCTAAAGGTCAGTAAAAACAATAATAAAATGCAAAAAGTCACCCTCAGCCATCATATCTGCACATAAACAAACATTTTCACGCTGTTTCCTGTGGGAGTGCCACAGGAGTGTCTCGTCCCAGTCGCCGACTGAATAATGAGGTTCTATTTTTCCACCCGTATAATAATAAACCTTTCAGTGGGATTTCTCTTTTAGCTCCTGAAAAAAAAAACTTCAAAATTCACCATGAAGAAAAGTATAAATCAGACATTTAAGTCGGCCCTGGCTCGCCAGGCAGGGGCCACAATGGTGGCGAGGAGGGCGAGGACGAGGGGAGCGCCATAATGTAAAATAGTTAAAAGCTTATTAGAAGCGCTGAAAGGCAGAGTGATTTCCACTTTGTTTCGGAACACCCTGAGCTCATCCTTTCAAGTGATTGTGAAGGGGGCAATTCAAATCTCTTTGGGCCCATATGAATGAAGGCCCCTCTTAAAGCTCCTTTATAAGCCGGCAAATTCCCCACAGGCGTATGCCCTTTAGCTCCATTACTGATTTACCCGGAGCATTCATCTGCAGCCTTCTGCTGCCATTGTTCTGCTGCAGCCACCCCTGCACCTGACAACACCAGCTACAACCGCAGGGCCGACACACACTTGCACACTTTCTTCTTACATGAGGAGCGAGAGAGAAAAAAAAAGTTTTTGTGCAAAAGAGAAAAAGAGAGGTGAAGCTGCAAGATGAAGCTGGGGGTTGGGGGGTGAAGTGAAATCATGTGATTTGTGATTGATTCCAGCGGGTGGAGGGGTTGCTGCTGTTAAACATGGAGGGGGCTGAATGAGGCGGGTCCCTGGATAGAAAAGGTGGAGGCCTGATCCCCTCTCTCTTTTCTTTCTTTTCCTTTCTTTCTCTTTTTCTTTATCTTCCCCCCTCCCCCTCTCCTCTGCCCTCCCATTCAGATAAAGGGGTAAAAAAAATTCCAAGTGGGCCTATTGGTGCTGTACTTAGATTAATTAGGCTCTCCTTTAGAGCCCATTCAGCTCCTCTCTCAAACGGGGGTCCCTCTCTCTCTGTGGAAAGGTTTCACATCCATTTGCATTTGTTTGTGTGGTTTGGTGCTGCAGCGAGGCGGAGGAGAGGCCGCACAAAAGGAGAGCAGCGAAAATATTCTTTTAATGGCTTTTTCACTGCGTTACGGTGTTTTCTTTGCCCTCCTTTCACAGCTAACAGCTCTCCTCAACGCGAGAGCAGAAAGAGAAAGAAATACAGAAAAAGTTGTCAAAAGGGAGATGAGGAGCGACGAGAGGCTGCAGGTTTGAAATCAGATCCGATGCTCACAAAGACACGAGAGGCTGAGAGTGTGTGTTGTATGTCGGTGGAGAAGGGGGGGGATGTGAATGCCTGTGCATGTGCACTCATGCATTAACAGCATTTCTGATGCAGCTCTGAATGTTTGTCTCCACGTTAAAGTTTCTTTCTCCGAAACAAAGGAACGGCCACATGAAGCGTTAATGCTGCAGAATTTCATTCATGTCTTCCCTGAAGACACTTTAACCCTTTCGCTCCCGTTTAAAGGGGGCTCAGAGACACTGAGGTCACCTCTGCAACAGCCAAAGAAGAGATCTGTCAAGCTGGTCTCACGACAAAACATGAAAAAGTCACAAAAATGCATTCTGTTTGTTTGTATACACCACTAACCGCATATAAAAGATGGACCTGACATCACCTTGGTGTGGCTGCAGCTCAGGTGTTAGAGAGGGTCATCTACTGATTGGAAGACCAGTGGATCCCCTCATCCAGTTTATGTGTTGAGGTATCCTTGGGCATGATACTGAACCCTGAGTTGCCCCTGATACAACGTTTCCCTGATACAGGCATAGATAAAAGTGCTGGATGAATGTGTGCGTGAATGAGGCTTGAATTAGGAAACATTTTGAGTGTTCAGTTTGAGTAGAAAGGTGCTATTTAAGTATGAGACCATTTAGCTTCTGTACTTTGAAGCCTCAACGTTAGCATTTAGACTACCTCCATTTTTTGTTTGTTGCTTTTTTGGGTCCAGTAGTGACCATAGTTAGACAAGAGGATCGAGTGATTAATTGGTTATTAAGCTGCATTCACAGACACAGATACCTGTGAATTAGTGCTAACGTCCAAATAAAATCCTAGAATTTCTCTCACCAAAACTGGAGCTCAGACTTCCTGGATGGTCTGTTGTACAATTAACCGCACAGCAGCCATATTATTGGTCAGATATTTGCATTAAAAAGGCACAAACACGGTAAAGAAGTCCAGTTCAGGGACTCCATTTAGCTGAGGTGAAGCCTAGCAGAAATCTAGCAGCTACAGCCGCCTGTGTCACTATCCAGATGACAGTCAAAGAGGTCACACCCCTAATAATTTAAACAGGTGAGTTATAAATAAATTATGAAGGGGGAGATTAGCTATAGAGACCAAAACAGTTTGTTTGCAGCAGGCTGTAAACATGTTTAACATGGGAGTCTATGGGGACTGACTCACTGCTGGAACCTCTAGTGGACGTTAGAGGAACTGCAGGTTCTGTTTGGTGTACACAGACACGAACTTTTGTTACGATCAGCCCAACTTTGAAACTAATATATTTTAGATGGAAGAATGTTTCGTGTCTGCATCGTGTATGTTTTATAAGAGCCTTCTGATGGTACCTGGGGCGTTCTGCATTTTTAAAACACTGTAGCACAGGGATGGCGTTTTCTGCTGCACCTGCAACACGATGAACCATTAATCCATGAGCCAGAAACAAACCATTTTCACTGGAGCGTCTCTAAAGTTCCTTTACACTCACACTGCATCAGAAGATATTCCATAAAGTCTCTCTGTTTCACAGCGAAGGTGCAGATCTGTAAAGTCAGTCCCTTTCTTTATCTGTGTGTCTACTTTTTGAGTGTCTAAGTGTGCCTGCAGCTCTTGTGCACGCTGCAGAAGTTCACCAACACATGACTCAACAACATATTCAGATCAACGGGCTGCAGATACAAAGAGGAGGAGGAGGAGAGTGAATCTAATCCTCACATGCACACAGGATTTGGAGTCAGGACCCCTCATCGCCAAATCCCAAATCCAGGGACTCCCAACACATGACTAGTCAGAGTTTATCCAAAATGCAGAAGTTTTCTCCAGTGAATGCTTTTTTCTGTTCAATTCAATTCAATTCAATTTTATTTACATAGCACCAAATCACAACAAAAGTCACCTCAAGGCGCTTTATATTGTAAGGTAAACTGTGTTTGTCCTTTTTAAATCATAACGACAACAGAAACTGTCCAAATGACCCTGATCAAAAGTTTACATACCCTGGAAGTTTTGGCATGATAACATACACACAAGTTGACACACAGGTTTAAATGACTACTAAAGGTAACCATCCTCACCTGTGATCTGTTTGCTTGTAATTAGTGTGTGTGTATAAAAAGTCAGTGAGTTTCTGGGCTCCAGACAGACCGCTGCATGTTTCATTCAGTGCTGCACTGATGTTGTTGGATTCTGAGCCATGAGGAAAGCAAAAGAATTATCAAAGGATCTGCAGAAGATAGTTGAACTTTATAAAACAGGAAAAGGATATAAAAGATATGTGTGAGCTACACAGGCAC
>VUQS01055059.1:9519-30696 GCA_015108495.1 Heterochromis multidens | reverse complement strand
AATGCGCTCAGCAGAGTGTGACCAACTATATACAGCCTGCTAGCTGCAATAAACTCCTACCTCTGCTGAGAAGTTTATTGGAATCATATTATTTTTAAAGAAATAGCAAGCTTGAAAGTGAATTACACAGAGGAGGAGGAAGTGGAGCTTGAGGGGGAGATATAAAGAACAGACACATCTTTTGGTGTGTTGAAATTCTCTTTGTTGGATGCATGATTGATGAGGATTGTGGAGCTGGGTATGGGAGAGGATAGTGGGGTCTCGTACTCTGGGTCTAAAGCCATATCGAGGCCTAAATTTAGACCCACTTTGTTCTCGTCTGCATGCTGGTGACAGAGGACTCAGCTCTCTGGGGTCGTCTATGGTCCAGAGTATCAGAAAGGCCGCTGTTGTTCTGCCTGGCTGTCAGAAACACAGACGTTCCCTCAAGCAGCCCAAAATGAAAGAAAGCTTTCATGGAATATTCTGTTTAGCTGCACAGACTGTTGTGTATGATACTCCCGGGGCCCATAAAACAAGTAATTCACAGACAATATCTCACCCACGCTCTCTTTGCCACAGACTACAGCAACATAAATCTCACTGATTTCAAGGAGGAGCTGAGACTGTGTTAAAAAAAAAAAGGGTTTAGAGCATGTGTTGCTCAAATCTGGGCAAATGGGCCCGCAAGGCAACATTATTTTTAAATGGACCAAAAAAGAAAAACGACACAAAAGAGGAGAAAATGCCCAAAGAGGTGACACGAAAATGCACAAGCAGGGAAAAACATAAACCCGTAGGTCACCATGTGGAGACTCAAGTTTTCCTCTACATCATGCTGCTCCCACAGGGATGCTGAGCTGTGATGTTTTAAAAGCTCAGTCACCCAGCACACAAATCCCTCCCTTCCTCATTACCAAAACAAACTAATTAAAAACCTGTTAATGGGCTGTGCTATGAGTGTCTTTAGAAGAGAGGGAAATCAACAGCTCAAAAAAAAAAACCCCAACTACGTAAACATATCAGAGGGAGCCCTGAACAGTTAAACAAATCGATGACGCAGCTATTGTTATCTAATGGAGGGGTTGAAAACACACACAAGCATCCTACACATCTCCATCTGAGGATGCACACTAACAGTGCAGGAGGGAAAAGAAGAAGAAAAAAAAGAATCAAAACAAAACAAGTGACTCACTGAAAACCAACTGGGACACACACTGTCATATCCTGAGAGAGAGTGAGAGATGCCTTCTTCTTATTGAAGGACAGATGGATCGCCCAATCTGTTATGCGCCAGTGTGCCAAAGGACAAACCGGCCACCAAACATCTTGCACCTGAGAGCAGGGGCTCAAACCTAGAGCATTTCAGAAACAGCCCACCAGGTAAATTACTGGTAGGTAAACTGTGCAGGACAAATATCATATTACTGGAATCCTAATAAAAGTTGTCTGGCGACCTCTAGCGGCTCTATGGCGAATTTACATGTTGGTTGACGTCACCGCGGAACGTACCACTGCTTTAAAAGCAGGGGTGTAAAAGGTTCAATTAAAAGTCCACTTTTCACTTTGTTGAGCTTGTCTTTAAGCCATAACATTGATTTAATTTTCACCAGCAAATTTTCACCAGCAAATGAGCTGACAGCGGATTGATTAATAAATGCAGTGTTTCCTCCTGTCGTGACACAAACCGGAAGTGAACACAGAGAGGCGCCTTTTCTGAGCGCTCACGCAGAAAGTAGGCGCGCTCTTCTGGAGGCCGACACTGTTTTTAGGTCAAAGAAAAGTAAACTTACCCCGCTTACCTTGAATTATACAACATGGCCACTAAAAAGAAGCGAGCGTCAAACGCAGAGAATGATAGCTGGGTTGTCATCGCTCCAGGTGGGTTAGGCAGTGGAGTATGAGCTAACTGTGCTAGCTTGCTGCCTACTTTGCAGGCAGTTATTAAGCTTTGATATGTGTAATAACTGATGTAACTAGTGGTGCTTTTGCTTCAGTCTGTCAAGTTTTCAGAATAAGAAGGAGCCACATGGTGGTGATTTATCATATGTGGTGTCTGTCGTGGGCCTAAGGTTTGTTTTGATGTGTGCAGACTCTGTCATCGACACACACAAGCACGACGGTGATCCAGCTTTTGTGAGACTAAGAAATCCATCAACAGGTCAGCCTCTTTATTGATGTACTTTTATCTGTCTCTGCAGCTTGGTGTTGGTGACAGTATCACAGTGTAACTACCCTTTTAGATGAACGTGAACTGCTACTTAAAAGAAGGCGATGGAAAGCAGAAAAGGAGGCACACTCAGGAGCTACGATATAGTAAAGAAAAAAGGGGGGTTTGGATGATGCAGTAGCAACATTTTGATTGTGAGAGCTTCAGTTCGGTTCAGTTTTATTTATATAGCACCAAATCACAATCACACCTAATGTGTGTATGTGGCTCTGGCCCTGTTATGTTTAGTGTAGTCTGGACTTTTTCTGTTCTCACTGTATGTTACCACTAGATAACATAGTTTGTAACCACAACATCCAGCCTCACCGCACACGGTACAAAAAAATCTCTCTTTCACAACTTCTGAGTTCAACACGTTTCTGCTACAACAGATTTTGAGAGCAGTTAAACGAATGAAACAGAAAACCTTAAAATCAGCTCTGAGCAGTTTTGTAAACAAATCTGGCCACTGTTTGCTTCTGTTACTTTAAATATTCAGTTACATTTCATCAAAATGCTGCTAAGTCATTACCTGGTAATTTTTCTAAACTCACATATGGATGTTGTGTTACTTGTTGGTTTTGACTCATGGAGCACGTCTTTCTTTTTGTTTTCTAATGTGTGATTGTTTTTTATTTTGATTTTTAATTTATAATCAAAATTGCTGAGGCATGTTTGACCAGTACAGCATGTAATGTCTCCGTATACTGTCAAATTGAAAAATAGAACAAATATATATCTTATAAAGGGAATTATAGAATCTTAAATTCCAAATTTTTCACTAAGTCACCAACCGAACACACTTGTGGCATTTCTTTATACCATAGAAATTAAATAATGTTTGAATTCTATTTCAATGCTTCTGCAGGTGTGTTGCTCTTGCAGTTTAATTTGCTTTCACCTTTTGTCCAGTTCATCCCAAAGCAGGTCAGTCAGGCTGAAATCTTGAAACTGCGCCAGTTTTTCTTCCTTTGAAATTTACCATTCTTTCTTCTAATCTTTTGGGTCATTAGCTTGCTATAAGCTGAACTCCAGACAAAGCAAGATTCTCAAGATTCTGGCAGCAATACTGTATTCCAACAGCACTTCTTGGAATACAGTATTGTCCTAATATTGCACGAGATGGTGTAGTAACTGTCCTTTGAAAAGGCAGAGGGGTTGGAAGTAATACATGTAAGGTGGTGTACCTGTAGGGATTGATTGTATTAACTTGTAAGAATTAAAAACACTGCTGTAGGAAAGCTGTACACGAAGCACTTTCATAATCCCTGTAAAAGGCCTGTTTTCTATGAAATTAACATGATTTTTCAATCAGTTTTTTTTTTATTCTTGAGAAGTTTCCCACTTTCCTTTGTACCATTTAGGGCTAAAATTGGGGTGTAAAACTTCTGTGTATCATATTTAAGACAGAGCCTCGAAACTTGATTTTCTGCATGTTTCCCATTAGGTGTCAAAGTGGGCTAATTCTGTGTTTTGTAAAATGCAGTAGCAGAACTGAAACAACACATTTCCTCATTTATTTATTTTTTTTTAAATTCTGCAGATGCAGCATCTCTGTATATGTTGGGTGGTGGGGATGTACGGCTGTATGAAGTCAAAGCATTTGAAGATGATTGCCACTCTTGGTTTGTTGGCCAGACTGTGCAGAGAGGTGGGTCTCATTTCTCGTTACAGAGTAAACTTTGAATCAGCTTGATCATAATTACACATACAGCTACGACGTTTGTTCATTTTAGCTTGAATCTGCATCAGCAGTATTTGTCTGATGGAGAAGAGTTTTGCAATCAGGGCTTATTCCAGATTGGTTAAGGTCCAAAGAAGTCAAATCATCTATTCAAAAGCTTCTGGTGCATTCGACATAAACACTGACAAAATGATTCAACATACAGCATACCTGTAACATGACATCATACACCAGGCATTACTGAGAGAAAGGAATTTATCTGAAATTACAACTATCAGGTCTGTGATTCACAAACAGGTTTACAAACTGCATGTTGGTCTGCAGTTTAACTGTCTTTGTAACAATTTTATTATTATTTAATCAATAATTTATTGATTAAGTCATAGAAAAGTTGATGATGTCTGGCAGTTATTTAGTTAGCTGTCTTGTGACAAAATTTGATCGGATGCTCGTCACATGTCTTTGTTTTACCAGTTGTCTCTCTTTTTTTAAACAGATGGGAGACTGATCTTTGTAACACCCTTGGATCCTCTCTATCTAATTTTGCCATATTTGATTAAATCTGGCAAAGAGGTAAGAAGCAGATCACAGTGTTCTCACAGCTCACACATCTTCCAGTAATATTTTCATGTTGATCTTTCTGGTATAGTGCAGTGTTGTGCTGCCTCTATCCAAGTTATTAATGTTTTTGTTATCTTTGATGAACATGTATATGAGTTATCATTAGGTCAGCTTGGGTTTATTGTTACTGTGGTATTAAATCACTGCTTTTAATCGAACTTCAGGGGACACGAAAAGTAAAACTTATTCATTTCTGTTTACCAAGTTCAGGCTCTGTTTTACAAAAAACGCGCATATATATCTATATATCTATATATATATAGATATATATATATCTATATATATATATCTCATCGGCCACTTGATTAGGTACACCTTGCTGTAGTTGGTTGGACCCACATTTGTCTTCAGAACTGCCTTAATTCTTCATGGCATAGATTCAACAAGGTGCTAGAAACATTCCTCAGAGATATTGGTCCATATTGACATGACAGCATCACACAGTTGCTGCAGATCTGTTGCCTACACATCAATAATGTGAATATTCTGTTCCATCACATCCCAAAGGTTATCTATTGCATTGAGATCTGGTGACTGTGGAGGCCGCTTGAGTGCAGTGAACTCATTGTCATGTTCAAGGAACCAGTTTGAGATGATGTGAGCTTTGAGACATGGTGTTTTATCCTGCTGGAAGCAGCCATCAGAGGATGGACATACTGTAACACACCTTTCTTGAAGCATTCAATGGCATAAAATCCTACCTGAAAAAGTTGCTGTTACAGTATTGCCTGCACTGCAAAGCAACCTCTAAAAGAAAGATGGGCTTCATCAAAAAGAAAGTCTAACATGAAATTAACTAAAACACTTGTCAGTAACGACAAAGCATTACAGAGACGTGAGATATTTTTTATAATGCACAGAAAAGTAGAGTAAGTTTGCAATAATCCATGAGAAAAGAAAAAACTTACATGGAGTTAACTACATTGAATATATATATTGGATTGGGTCCCTAAGTTTTTGTGTATGGAGGCAAAATTACTAAAATTATGCCACTGTTCAAAAACTTATGGACCTGACTGTACACAGGGTAAGAGTATATACTCTAACATAACAGGCCCATTATCTGTTTCATCTTTTTTATACTGATTAATCTGTTGTTCAGGGAAAGTTCCAGCCTGTAGATCAAGTTGTTAAAGATGAAGAATTCCCAGCTTGCTCGAGGCTGCTTAGCTGCACTCGTACCCTGGACTCCTTGCACCACATCGCTGAGGAAAAAGGTGAAGTTTACTTTTAAAGATACTGTCAATCATGAAGCTACAAGGTCAAGCTAAATGCTTTGTTTAAATATTGTGTTCCAGAGGTGGGAAGCCTGAAGTTTCATCGATACAGTCAAGAGAGGACCATGAACTGGTTAAAGAAAAAGGTACTTATTGAAAAATAATGTTTTCACAATGCAACAACGACCTATGAGAAAAATGGTGTTCAATGAAAATGCATTCTTATTTTTACACAGTGAAACTTTAGTCTTTTTTTATATATATATATATATATATAGGTGGAGAGGACAGTTATTGCCCTAAAGAAGAGAAATATTTCTGTGGGAGAAGGAGTGAAATCCTCAACATATGTCAGAGTGAAGTCAGAGTCAGACAACCAAGAGGGTAACTTCAGATCACTTAACATTTTTAAGACAGTTCCCATTTTCTAAATTTTCTGCCTCACCCTTAAAATGAAAAGACATTTGGACCTAAATTGTTTTTTTCCAGGAAGACTGTTGACCAACAGGTGGCAGTAGTGCCGTAAAGTTTTTGTTTATGGATTAGGTTGATTCACAAATCACTCATACAGTCCCCTGGTCTTAAGATTTGAAATCACTCATAAACTACAGAAATAATCAAGTAGGGTTGTTTGGTTATTTGTGTCATTCTCTTATCTTAATGATACAGAGGACTTCCTACGGTATGCCCATGGCCTGATATCAGAGTACATCAGTGAAGACCTGAGCAGAGCCCTCCTCAGACACTTGGAGTAAGTTAATCATAATGAACATCGTAATGAGTCATGGTATTAATGCACACTGCACAGATCAAGCACAACTCTTATTGTGCTTCATAGGTTGCCAGAGCTCACAAGCCCAAAGGAGACAGAGCCTCCTTCTAAGGTATGTTCTTGTCTCTCTCAGGTGTAAATAATTGTGGTGTGGCATATTTTCAGTTCTGCTTGCTGTCGTAGCTGCTGTGCACTCTTCATGTAGTCCTCCACCTCACTCTAAAATGCTGCATGTTTCACAGGAGAAATCGTCTGTCTCCACTTGTGTGGGGTTAACTTTGGTTATAGTGTGAGGCCATTAGTGCTTGTAGTGGTGTTTCTGTGGAAAAACAGTTTGGTGGTTTTAGTCATGAAAAGCCTGTCTTACTTCCTCGTTTGGCAGAAGCGGAAACTTTCAGACAAGCCGGTGGAGGCTGGAGAAGACTACACCAAATTCAACAGTGCAGACTTTGTGCGCAAAGTGAGTTTATGCAGAGATGTCTGCTGGAATAGACTAAACAAATGTTGGAGCATCTGGTGGTTTTAGCTTTGTTGTAATTACATCATCATGACCGAAGCTGTCGTTTGATTGCTGATAGTGTAGTTGTTGTTTGATGACCACTTTCTTTAAGCTTGGTGTGTATCGTGTGTTCATGGGGCTGTGGGCCTTACCTTCTAGAATGAAATGAAGTTGATGATACGCAATTAATTTTCTGCGGTGTCCATGCAAGGGCGTTGGGTTATATTGATGTTTTATTTTTTTGCGTTTCAGCCGCCCAAGAAGATGACGGCAGCTCAGAAAAGTCTGGCTAAGGTGGACAAGACAGGCATGAAGCCAATGTCATCCTTTTTCAGCCCCAAGGTCAAAGCAGAAAAGAAATGAATGTTGCTTGTTTCTGATTTGTGTATGACATTTCTAATAAAGAAAAAAAAAAAGTATTTGAAAATATTTTCTTTTAAATAATTTGAAGGTAAAGGGATCATGGCACGTAATTTAGAATTCCTTTTAAAATAATAAATGTATAATAATCAAAATATAATGCACTAAAAACATATTTCACATGATGTCTGTTTATTTAAGTTTCTGAATACTTCTTTTCCCACAACCAAAACTACACAAAGACTTTCTTTGATCCTACTTTAGTACCTAAACATTCATTCAGATCCTCTGTTCTGAAATTGAGTGACAGGTATTTGTAACCCTGGGAAAATAAAACCAATAATTCAAGACTTGCTGTATACCATAAAAGTTAGGTCAGTTAGATTGTGTTTTATTGACTTTTCATGTTTACGACTATTTTAACTTTAGCGATCATAAATACAATAACTTTTGGTGGTTTTGAGCTATTCAGACAGCCCAGTCCTTGGACTTGCTGAACTCCTCTCTTACATGCGGCTCTCTGACTTTGAAAGGAGCCATTGTTACATTTTTCAGTTGGTTTTGATGCTTCAAAGGAATGCAACCTCTCTTGGGTCTTACCTGTAAACTACTGTACAAAATTCTATATCCAACACAATATTTAACCCTTATTTTGTTCAGTTTAAAAGAGACATTAAAAGATGGGTTAAAGTATTCTTTAAGCTATCAAAAGAATTGCAGGATCTTTTATTTTAGAGTATTCAATAATTATCCAAGTTAGATCTTTGAAGTGGCGTGGCATCGAATTGATACGCATCTGAAATCTGCACTCACTTGGACACTTTATTATACACACCTTGCTAGTGCTGGGCTGGACCCCCTTTTGCCTTCAGAACCACCTTAATTTCTTGTGGCACAGATTCAACAAGGTGCTGAAAAGATTCCTCAGAAATTTTGGTCCATATTGACATGACAGCATCACACAGCTGCTGCAGATTTGCCAGCTGCACATCCATTATTTATATTTATATATATATATATTTATATAGGTGCGCTAAAGGATTGAGACCTGGTGACTGTGGAGGCCATTTGAGTACAGTGAACTCATTGTCATTTTTAAGAAACCAGTTTGAGATGGTTTGAGCTTTGTCTTCTGAAGATGGGTACACGCTGGTCACAAAGGGATGGACACAGTCAGCAAGAATACTCAGGTAGACTGTGGTGTTTAAATGATGCTCAGTTGGTACTAAGGGGCCCAAAATGTGTCAAGAAAATAACACCAGCAATTGTTAATACAAGGCAGGGTGGATGCCAAATTCTGACCTAACTATCCAAATGTGGCAGCAGAAATCAAGACTCATCAAAGCAGGCAATGTTTTTTCCAATCTTCTGTTGTCAAACTTTGGTAAGTCTGAGTTGTATCCTCAGTTTTCTGTTCTTAACTGACCCTGGTGGTACCCAGTGTGGTCTTCTGCTGCTGCAAGCACATCTGCTTCAAGGTTCAGTGTGTTGTGAGTTCAGAGATGGTCTTCTGCATACGTTGGTTATAATGAATGGTTTTTTAGGTTCCAGTGAAATTCATATCCGCATTTGCGATTCTTGAGTCTGTTGGGACAAAAATTTACAGGTGGCCTCTCCAACTAGCGTTCATAATTATTATGTCATTAATAATCAGACACCAAAATAAATAAATAAAAATTCTAGCTAATCTTCTAGCTAAGTTAACTAATGTTAAACTTCAAATTAAACAAATAATATGATGCTTGTGGAAGTTCATTATTCAAGTGTCTCTCCCCCACAGTTAAGGTTAGACTGGTGGCATTCAGTTATTAGGACTGGAGCACAGACAGTGCGAAGGCCCTGTTGTATTTGCTCTGTTTATTATTATTATTTACTTATTTGAGGGCCTAAACATGCCTAAAAACTCATGAAATTTTGCACACGCATGAGGTCTGCTAAAAATGTACATATCTTGTAAATGGGTGGGGCAAAATGGCTCTGTAGCGCCCCCTACAAAATCGCAAAACAGGAGCGACACTGCTGTGTTTCACATACATGTATGAAATTTGGTATGTTTTAGTATGTAACATACCAAAATATACAAGCAATCCTCTTGGAGCCATGCTTTAAAGCCAACAGTAAGTTCGCCGTGTTGAATTAAAAGGCTATTTTGGCGCAGTTTTGGGGATTTCCAGACGCACTTTAGTACTTTTTTAGACTCCTGCTAGGGATTTAATTGGATAATTTTCATGTTTGGTCAGTTTACCTCCAAAATGCTCTGAATAAACTTCAGACCTTAATGATGCTTTCTGTTGAAAATTGTAAGTTTTCATTTAATGGTGCACCCTGGTGGCTTGGCGATTTGCTATGAAACAGGAAGTGGCTGAGGGGCTAGGAAAGCTTAAAAAGTCATGAAGCTTGGCACACTCCTTGGATGTCAACGGTTTCATGTTTTATGGGTCGTACCTGTGGATCCTTCAAAATGGCCCCGACACTATGTTTCATTTACATGTGTGAAATTCCGTGTAATGTCCCAAGAGCTACAAAAAAAAAAAGTCTCTTGGAGGCATAACATTGAACCCAATAGGTAGTCCTCCAATTTGAATTTAAGGTGCAAGTTTGGTGACATTTTCACCATTTTCTAGTCTTGTACTTTAACAAACTCCTCCTAGAGATTTAATTGGCTCAATGTGATCTTTGGTGGCCTTGGTGCAAATCTTAAATGTACACTGTACATTTAAGATATAACCAAGGTGAGTGCTGCCGCTCACAGGATAGTTTCTCTTTTTCAGACCATTCTCTGTAAACCCTAGAGATGGTTGTGTGAGAAAGTCCCAGTGGATCAGCAGTTTCTGGTGCCAGCCTGTCTAGCACCAACAACCATGCCATGTTCAAAGTCACTTAAATCACCTTTCTTCCCCATTCAGGTGCTCATTTTGAACTTCAGCATGTTGTCTAGACCATGTCTACTTGCCTAAATGCACTGGGTGGCTGCCAATTGATTGGCTGATTCAATATTTGCATTGACGAGCAGGTGTACCTAATGAAGTGGCTGGTGAGTGTATATAATATATATAATGTGAATCAATTTAGAACCTTTAGTCTTCAAATAAACTTTTGGGACCCACCCAAGAACAATGTTATGTGATCCAAGGTTGAATTTCATATTCACTTTACATGTTCCCCAAACATATCTTCAAAGACAGGTAGATAATGACTCTTAATGACTCTTGTCCCCAAAGGAAAGTAAGGCACCCAAAGGTGACTTTTATCAGTTTGTGTGTTTGTGCACAGTGGAAGACAACAGAGTGAAATCCTTATTAATGTTATTATTATCACTTCTGACATGTCCAAGTCTCTTCCAAGAAAAAGTCAAATTTTGGGACACAAGGACTGAAGTATATTTCACCAGTTGAAAAGTTTTTCTTTATTAAAATTATTTTCTTTATTAGTAAATGACAGTAAATGTCTCGACAGCTTTATTTTTTTTTTTATAGGTGTCAAATTATTAGTGTGGCAGTGCTACTGGTTTCAATGTCCACTAAGCTTCACTGCTTCTTTAATTTGGGCTTGAAGCGCAGTGTCTGGAATGCACTCTCCACCACTTTGGGCAGGTGGATCGGGTTCCTCTGAAGTCGCAGCCTGCTGCTTGTGGACCCGCTCTGTTTCTTCTTCACCGGGACGCTTTCATTGGCACAGTCAGGAACCGCTCTCTGGTTGGAAGCATCTGTGACTCGAGGAACTCGCAAGACCCAGTTAGAGTGGAGGTCATGTTCAGCTGAGCTGGAGGCCACTGTGGGAGGAAATGACAGCAAGAACCTGAGATGATGCTGAAAGTAGTCAGTAGTTTGTATTTGTGCAAGCTAAAGCTGGTCAAAAGGAAAGGAGCTTCAGTGCTTCCGTTCATATCTCCCTTAGCATAGGATGCACTGAAAAGAAGCATGAAAGGAGCATTCAAAGTCTAACGTAATTTAATCATTATTTTCATATTTGTCCTGTAAGGTTGATAAATATGAACGGGCAATGGGGTGAGCTTAAACAGGTTTTCTTAATGTGGCAACCATTTCTTTTTGCTTCTTTGACTTGTACAGTATATTATTTATTTTAACTCAAACTGTATTAATCAGAAATATTTTCACTTAATCATTTAAATAGCTTTCATGAAAGCACTACAATCGTTATATTTCCTTGACTTTGTGACTTCTGTCAAAGAGGAAAATACTAATAATGTAATTTCTTTTTTGACTGCCACCCCAGAATAAATAGCTTTAATCTTCAGCAGCAGCTGAAATGAAGTTATGGAGCTGGCCCCAAACAGCTGGGTCAGTATATATTTATATCTCCAAAATTATGTCTACAGGTCTAATTAACATAGTCTGCTAACAATTGCTACATTTAATTGAGTGTCACACTAGTGTTCGTGTGTTAGAAATGGTAAAAGATAAATCTTAAACAGCATTTTTCTTTACTGCTACAAACAACTAGCAGAATACTGATACTAATACATGCCTTGAGCCTAACGTACATCCTTGCATAATGTTATCTGTGCTTCACAGAGAAGGTTACTAGTGACTACAGCTGACAAATAAGGTGTTAAATGTACAACATTTATCTCAAAGTCCATTGGTGCAAGTACAGTGTATACTACTTAAAGACCCTGTTTTAATGTACTTGTGGGTGATTACACATGTGCTATGAGTAAAGATGAAGTTGCAAGGATTTATACAATGTGACTAAGCTCACAGACAAGTGAAAACATCTGAGTGTGTGCGCTCTTTAGTAGGGGTGTTTCCAGGATTTTGTAAGTGGGGTGGTCCCATACTAATACAGCAGCTGCACTGAAGCAAAAGGTTTAACAGCGTGGTAACAGAGCTAATAAAATACAGCCTGGCTGCAGCAGTAGATGTGTTTAATTTCACTGAGTGGTAAGAGGTAAATAACAGTGTGTCACACATTCTTTGTTTACAGTTTGCAAAGTAAGGGAGTTAGGGAGTGATAGGGAGTGGAGCAAACCACTGTGAGGTACATGAGGGGCAAACTCTTTTAAACTTTACATATGTATTGTTTTCTATCTATGACCAAACCAGTAGCTTGGTTTGAATATAGATAGGGGAGAATCAAATTGAAACAAATCCTGACTAACAGAAAACATACTGTAAACTTAATGTAAGCTAGAAAAGCACTTATCACACAATAAATGCATCCCCTGCCCCTTTTATCTGATTACATTGTTTTTATTGGTGTGTCAATGTTCAATCACCATTTTAAATGTTGATGTGGGTGTAAGTTTAACCATTTTTTTAATGTACAACAATGCTATACATTTTAGTTCCTCTGCAAGTCTTGGCGGAGACGGGGCATTTTCAATGCCATCAGTCTTTCAGCAAGATTATGCAAAAAACATGGTGATCATGAGTAAAGAAATTAATTTTGGAAATTAATTTTTGGATCCAGATCACTTAATTTGAAAATAAGAGATAGGATGGACACTGGCCTTGGTGGAGGATTGAGCCTTATGGTTCATCATGTTTTGTATCTAAATCTTGAAAATACATGGCTTTAGCTGTTGAATTATGTAAAAATAAAAGGCATTTTTTCACGTTTAACTTATTAGGTTATATCACTGGCTTATGGATGCAAGCAGGACAGTTTGTTGTGAAGCAAAAAGCTTAGATCGTAATTAGCAAATCACAGCAAATATTCTGACCTTGACCTAACCAATTTCATCATTGCATTTGTAGTTTAAGTCTCATTGCTGTATGACTATCACATACCAAACAGAATACCCAAAAAAGTGTCAGTGACTTTATTAAGTAGGCGACTCCATTGCTTGTAGGCCGTCAGCCCTGTTGAATAATTCTGAATGATTCTTCAAATTAAAGGCTGGAATTTCAAACTCACCAATAAAATCCACGTCTTCGTGCCCATCATCCCTGTACGGTTTGCGCAGAGGTTCACTGTCGCAGGTGGAGATGACCGCATCAAAGAACTGCAAAGTGTCCTCCTCGGTGGGGACTTGGGGTGCTGAAGGTTTGGCTCTTGATGTCTGTGGTGTAAAAGGATAGAAGAAAAGAATATGTCTTTGATATTTCCTTCCATGTGCTATTGGCTAATTGGTTTCAGCTTACCGGTCCCTCCTTTTTAGGCGGCGGGGGCGCAGGCTTCTTCTTGGAAGAAACTGTGGCCTTGGCGTCGGTACTCTTCAAGTCGCTCACACTCTTCATGTACTGCCTCCTCAGAGCCACAAGCGCTTCCAGGTATTCGAGACAGTTCTGATTCTGTGAGTACAGCCATATCCTGTCCTCTTGTCTCTGATAATAGTACAAGGTCGACTCGATGCTCACTGTGCTCTTGCTCCGTTTTAAAGTCGAACCCGCGGCTGTGCGAGTTTTCTCCCCCACAACGAGCATGGAGGTGCTGCGCACCAGTCTGACGGTGCAAGCGTTGTGATAGTCCTGCTCGCCCCGACACCCACCAGCACCATCCCGTCCTCTATGTCCATGATGGTTGGGTCGGAACACATTATTGATCTTCCTGAACATTCCTCTAAAGAGAGTCTGTCATGCAGACAGAGTTGTTCTCTGATTCCCTTTTGTGTGCGCACCATTTATCCATACTTTTAAAAATAATATTTTTCATACATACAAAGAAAGAAAGAAACAAACAGTTGTTATCCTTTATGGGAGTCAAAGTCCTTATGATGTCTTTGCTGGAACTGTTCAGCGGGACCAGAAGCTGTCCAGGGTGCTGAAATCGCCAAACTGCTGCCCTGTTGTGCCACAAAAGCAGACCTGAGACAGGTGTCTAACCTGATCGCAGCATGTCTTTAATGTTATCGGATGTTGCTCAGCAACATTGCTGTAGCAACGGGTTGGTAACTCTACACTTTGTGCTCCCATTACTCAGCAGCAGACCTGTGTCAGATATCTTAACCCACAGGAGATTAAGTGGACAAAATAACAACAGCCAGCAATGAAACTCTGGGCCTTTTAGTTGTACTCACTATAGCTGTGAATCCACCTGCTTACACATCTGATACTAGATTAAACAAAAGATACTAAAAATCACAATGCTACAGTTACAGATGGGTTAAATTGTTCCAATTTTGGGGGATTTGGGGCTTTTAAGACTTATAATGACTAATTCAGCTGTATGAACAACCTGGTTGTTGTAACAACCTCGAGAGTTTATGATGTTGACTTATATCTTAGGTTTCCTCTCCTAATTAATAATAAAAAACTTTCTCTCATGTTTCATGCTGCTATTGTTGGGGTTCCCTGTCACAAGCAGAGGAAGTCTAAACAGAAAGGAGCCATTCAAGCTGACAAGGGGCTTTCATCTTGGAAAAATCCAGGCCATAAATAACACCTGAAACCTTTCGACACTTTCACCACATATCTGATTTAGACTTAGGTTTGCTTGAGTGTATACTACAGAGGAGCTCGAGTCAAGTGAGAAAAAGTAAACTATTTCACAACTATCAAAAGCCTCTAGGCTCAAGTGACTTTGATAGTTCAGTATGCTGAAGAGTAGGCAAAACTTCAAGGAGGAAATGATGATTTGTGGTCACATAACTGAGCGTGAAGTTACCAGTTCTGCTTTGTTGTAGACACAGATGATGGGGAAAAAGAGTTTAAGCTAAAACAACAATCTAAACAAAAATCAACAGTCAATTTAAAAAAGCTGTTAAAATTTTGAGTTAACTCAAAAATTTGTGGTGTGACCTATCAGAAAACGAAAACAGTAATCAGTTATCTGGAACTTTCTGTTTCCTTGTATCATATCAAGCATGACTTTCTTTTCTGCTTTTAACCAAAGCCGTCGCACACCTGCTTTGTACAGAAATGAAACATCAATAGTTTCTTTTTACAGTGTATATCTTGCCTTGTTGTCATTCAGCACCTGCCATTTCACTTCATTTTGCATGAAGAAAATCTAATGCAGAGGTAGGTGCATCTTATTCAAGTTTGCAAAGCAGAAAGGAATTAAATAATTAGGGAAAATACCAGCTAAATCCTATGAAAATAATATATTCACTGTTAAGATTATGACTTGACAGTTTGCAGAATTTGGGTCAAAGTGAAAAGTGATAGTCTCACTTCCTTTTTGGATGGTATAAAACCACACATGAATACACTCCTATTTGTACAGGTTGAGACACAAAAATACAGCTTTAAGAGTACCACTTTAGGACTTTTGGTACCAAAATACAGGTTTCCAGCTGATGTGAATACTGTGATTCAGATCTGAGGTAGGAAGATGATTTTTTTCTAATGAGGATGAACAATCTTTGGAATTGTTAAACAAATATATTTTTCTGTTAAATGTAACTATAAAACTGTCATTTTAAATACAGCGCAAGTAATTTTAAGTACTGCATAATTTCATGGTACTTTCTGGAAAAACAAACAATATTTCCCCATCTTACAACGTAAGTACGCTGTACTTTTCGGGCACGGGTCATATATTATGGAGTGACTTAACTTTTTCCATTTTCCATGTATTTTACAGGAAAAGAGACACAGATTATACTGTAAGTAATTTTAAGTACAGCGTAAATAATTTTAAGTACAGCGTAAGTAATTTTAAGTAATGCATAATTTCACGGTAATTTTCCAGAAAAACAAAGAATATTTTCCTCTCTTACATTGTAAGTATGCTGTACTTTTTGGAGCATGGGCCGTATTATGGAGTGACTTAACCTTGCTTTTTTCCATCTTTATTTTTTTCCATCGTTATTAAATATTCATTATGTTGATGGGTATGATGGTTTTTCTATTATTCAATTGTCCTTTATGCTGTACTTAAAATAACTTGTGTCTCCTTTCCTGTAAAATACCTGGAAGTTAGACAAGGTTAAGTCACTCCATAATACAGCCCACGCCCCAGCAAGTACAACGTACTTACTGTGTACGATGGGGAAATATTCTTTGTTTTTCTGGAAAATTACAGTGAAATTACACAATACTTAAAATTACTTACACTGCACTTAAAATGACTTACAGCATAATGTGTGTCTCCTTTCCTGTAAAAAAACCTGTAATTTCAAATAAAATACCTTGAAATTGCATTTAATTACAGGGTAATTACGCCATTAATCGCGTGCTGTATTATAAACTTCTTAGCAACAGAACTCTAAATAGTTTTAAACTTGTCTGAGATGACTTTTAAACAGGCAGATCATGCTTGTTATAAAGTTTATGCAAATTTTCCTGTCATTGTTTCTTTTGTCTTGTTTTGGTGCCTTTATTCAAATTCATACTATTTTTATGCATTTAAATAAAGGCCCAAGCTTTTTACCTGGATATAAATAAACATTAAATAGATGAATAAATGGTAAAAGTTGGAACTTATCACATATTAAATTGCCTTTAATCTCACTGATCACAGTTTCTAAGTATGTGCTCTTTCTTGCAGCCATGCTTTGTGAAGGCAGATTGTTGAGCATGACCTACTGTGAATTCGAAGAGCTGGACTCCCTCCCTTCTCAGCCAGCTTTCCAGAGTGCTTATGGGCCACAGAAAGCAGCTGCTGCCCTCATACCAGGTTCCACCAGACACGCTTCACTTGTTCATCACAATTCCCCGGAGCAGATGGCTAACACAGACAACAGGGGAGCTTCAGCTGAGTTGTACATTTCTCCTTTGCAGTCCTTAGATCGCCAGAGAGCTCATCTAGGCAGACAAATCTCTCGAGAGATAGAGATCCCAGCCCAAGCTTGCTCAGGTGGCGATACCCCTTTCTTGGTTCCCTCCTTCTGTCAGAGCATTTGCAAAAACTACAGTGACCTTCATATTGCAGGTGACCAGGTGCTGCCCCTCTCAGCTAATAATTGTGAGCTGTGGGTTTGTGCCGATGTCCCGGATGTTGGTCCCTTCATCCACTCTTGTGATGTGCCCCCAGCTGTGGAAGATTCCCTCCAAGGACATGAAGCTCGGGATGGGATGCTGTTTCCACTGAGGGGAGGTTCGAATCGGTGGAGGCTGGGGAGTGGCCGTGATCGGAGCTTTTTGCTCCAGGGCCATGAAGGCCCATTTTCCAACTCCCTTCTGAATCACTACCTGGAGCAAAAGCTCCTGGATCTGTATCAGCAATACATGATGGAGAATATGGCAAGAGAAGGAGCCCCAGGTTCGGATTCTGACGCAGGTGCCATTTGCCCTTTACTGGGCTCAGAGCTGGTCCTGACCAGCCTGGACCAGATCACTTTGCAGCTCAGTCGGGAAGGTAACATGGAGGCTGGCTTGGCCAAGGACATGGTCCTGAGCTGCTTGCTGCGAGTCGCTGGTGATATTCAGTCAAGTGAGATCAGCACTCCCTTTCTGCAGATTTCAAATGAGGCGTCCAGGGAGCAACTCATAGAGAATAATGAGTGACCCTAGTGTCAAGGAACTCCTTCATTCAATTCTGCCTTTCATTGTAGTGCAACACTGAAAAAACAGGATGGAACTGATAACCACATTTTTTCTTTTATTAGCTCCTGAGAAGATGTTAAATGCAAGTTCCATGTGGGATTATACAGTAATTACCTGGAGAATGTGCTGTATTTATGTATCATAAATTTAAATGGAAGTAATGCCACTGGCATTTGTGTTTACCTGTTTTTGTGCAGCTTTACCTTTCTAAAGAAACAATAAAAACAAGAACTGAAAACTGAAACCGCTGCTTCCCGTTTTTCAAAGAACATTGATGTCTAACAGAACAACACGTAATCAAATGCAGCATGCTGCGCTTTATGTGTTAACAACCACATCTATTTCTTGATGCATGCTCAATAATCCAGGTAAAAGAATCCCAAAAAGCTGAATCTGTTCATCTGGACGTAGCGTTTTTTAGTGGGAGAAATGTTTCTCCCACTAAAAAACGCTACGTCCAGATGAACAGATTCAGCTTTTTGGGAACCACATCTATTAACGTTTTGCATGTTTAATGATCATTCATTTATTAGATTTGACTCTCTCTTTCTTATAAAGAAAACACAGCGATGTGTGATCAAACTAGATTATAGGATACTGCACATGCAAGAAAAATCCAATAGAGCAGCTTCAAAATGCCCTTTGATCAACAGATTGTCTTTCTAGGTTTCACACATTGCCTTCATTAGCTCAGTTACCAAGAAATGTAGCTGTAACCAAGTGCTGCATGAGCCACTTACACCCCAGCCCCCCGATCAGGACTACAGATGTAAGGAATTTGATTTCAGAATGTTTGAGGCATATGAAAAGAGAATACACACTTTAACAAAACACATTTTCAATGAATTTAAAAATCATCATCCAGTAGTGTGATTGCTCCTTGAGAGTGAAAAGAAAATTCCACAAGCTGATTTTTATTTCTCCACTTTTCCTTGGAGAAGAAAACAGAGACTTGTAAATCTCATGACAGTTATTCTCTTTTCTTGCACATAACCTTTCTGCCTACTGACTCATCCACAGATTCATATCTAACCCTTAATTAAATTACTTCTATTATAATCTGACTTATGAATACTCTCTCTTTTTCTCTCTCTCTGTGTATCATTTTATATGTTATGTAGCCAATTATAAATATTTAAAAATTCCTAAGAACTCTAATGTGTTTATACAATTGTCCTTTGGATTTTCTGTCTCTCAGGTGTTGAAATTAGTGCATGAAATACTACAATTCATGGCTTTACACTATGAAATACATTTAAATTATGATTTGAGAAGGGATCTGATTATCTGATTCTGGCCTCCTTAAGTAATTAGCATGTAAGTATCCCTTTAAAAATCAGTCACCATTTTGAGTTCCTTTGTGAGCTGTAGAAAAAGGCTCGGCTCTGACCGTCTGACTGCCTGCTGTTCCGACCTACTCTCACAAAGCCTTTTGATCTTCAGCAAACCCATTCACAGCCAGAGCCAGCGCTTCATCCTTCATCACTGCTGCACTGCCACATGCGCTCAAGTACATTTTCATTTACTGATAACCTGTTGTTTAACCTCTGACTTCTCTTCACCTGTACAAATAGATTTTACCCAGTTTCACATCCTCAGTTACTGGCTTCTTTCAGGCGACAGTTCTCATCTGTTTTAAGCTTACAAAAGAGGAAGAAGAAGAAAACTCTTAATCATAACCATGCTTAAGTGTGCATCAATTATTAGATTTTATTATTACTTATTACTGCAGCAGAATATAATTATAGTTTCCCGTCTTGTTGCATGCTCATCACTCCTTGCAAATGCTGTATGCTGCATATAAACACTGTGGAATGATGAGTAACCATCCCCCGAGAGCCTACAGGTGGGTGCTGGGGTGCTGACAGTGGGCAGCGACGCAGGTCAGCAGTAGGTTTGACATGTCGGAGGGAGAGATTGGAAAAAGGTGAGGGTGTGTTTGGAATACGATGTGAGGAGATTGAGGCATGTTACTGTACGTGTGTATGACACAGTTCAGCTCAAGTTGACTTGAATTAGCTCACAGGTTTTGCTCCATTTGTGCTGCTGTGAGTTGCCTTCACTTTTTTGTTCACTTTTCTGTCTTTGAATTGTATAGTTTGCTGTCTTCTTAATGGATACATTTTCCCTAAACTTAGTTCTGAAATTCTCCTTGCGAGAGAATCTGAGAACAACAAAAATCATAAATTGCTGATAATCTTATCTAACTGTCTGGGTGAATGAATGGTAGAGTTAGATTGTGTAAGAGCTTTACATATTTATTTCTAAAGCTTCTTTAATTCAGAATGATATAACAATGCCATACTGTGAGGTTAAAGGTCTCCTTTACTTAAGTATGTGCCCATATATTTTACTCAGATGTGCTTTGTTGCTCATTGTTATTGCTTCACTGTTGAGAATGATGTACCTTGCTGTGCAAAAGTGAGAATGCTTTCAAAAATTGATATCTGGTGTAAGAAATTGTTGCCTTTACAAGAGCAACAGTTCTTCGAGGTGGACATTCGCACAGTTTTTTTTTAAGAATAATTGGCAGGTTCCCCATCTTGGGGAACTTGGGCACAGTTTTTCTCAATATCTGCCCTCATGTAATCCCAGACTAAGTGATGATCATGGCACTATGAAGGGCACATCCTTCTTTGGAGGAGTACTTGATCCTCTGAGGGTGTGGCTGAGGGGGAAGTTTTTTTTTTTTATATGGCTCTAACTGTATTTTGGGGGTTGTTGTCATACTGTAGAAAGAATTGTAGACAGATCAGATACCTATCTGACTGTTAGATGCTTTTCCCTATGCAGTACTATCTATAGAGCCTAAAACTGCCTGTATCTGTGCAGCAGAGTTTGACACTGGAAGACTTTTTTGACATTCATCTTTATTATTATTATTATTATTAATATTATTATTATTACAGTTTTCAATTATTGTCATATTTATATATTATGGATTTCTGCATGTTTGGAGTACTGAGTGTTCACCATGCATCTAAAAAGTACAGATGAAAGCCCAGTGCAATTGTTTAAATTCTGAATTTAAACAAATAGGTCACAGTTAAATTGGATGCTTTGTATTTCATGATATAACTCCAACCATTCGAATTTTCATTTATTCTCTCACACAAAAAAAAGACTTTCTTGTAAATCTTGCAGTTTGATAATCACTCACAAGGGGGAAGCATTGCCTCCTAACTTAATCTTGACGGCTTTACCCTTCTATACCTTTTATCCCCCCCCTCACCTCCGCCTACAGCCACCATCTATCCATCCAGTTAATGCCAGTTAATGTCCTCTATCATCTTCACCCTTTTACTCTGACTCTATGATGTCATCAGTACTGGGTTGTAAATCTGTTCAGATAAGGATAAGTGTATCTACACCACATGATTTATTTTGGGAAAATATTGCACATGTACAATATTCAGCTGGGCCGGACAATGTTTTCGCACAT
>VUQS01055057.1:18563-33705 GCA_015108495.1 Heterochromis multidens | reverse complement strand
CAGCAGAAAAAAGTGAAGGTTCTGGAGTGGCCATCTCAGTCTCCTGACCTCAATATCATTGAGCCACTTTGGGGAGATCTCAAACGTGCAGTTCATGCAAGACAGTCCAAGAATTTAGAGGAACTGGAGGCATTTTGCCAAGAAGAATGGGCAGCTTTACCATCTGAGAAAATAAAGTGCCTCATCCACAACTACCACAAAAGACTTCAAGCTGTCATTGATGTTAACGGAGGCAATACACGGTATTAAGAACTAGGGTATGTAAACTTTTGATCAGGGTCATTTGGATAGTTTCTGTTGTCATTATGATTTAAAAAGGGCAAACACAATTGTTTGATAATAAATGGCTTCACCCAACCACTAACCATGAGTGAAAGAAAAGTTTTTGTATTATCATTCATATTCTCTGAAAAATGGCCAAAATATCACAAATTCTGCCAGAGTATGTAAAGTTATGAGCACAACTGTACATCAGTCTTCTGTATTAAAACCACACACTTTGTCACCTTCCCCTATAACTGCCCCTCCAGACAATAAACAAGATGTCCAAGACAGATGTAAAGATGTATTGATAAAATTCAGTAAAAGAAGCACCTCCATGCATAAAAGGGAACTGTGAAAATTTATGCATGTCCTCTTTCATGTAGTAGAAACAACCAACTGCACTTGCCAGCAAATCAAATATGCATACAGGAGGGCATCATACTGAGCCTGGTCTCACTCCCAACTCATTACATTGGTGGGTACACTTTATCATAATGTTTCAGTGTTGAAGGTTATCAGTGTGACTGGGCACATTTTAAGCCAAACCCTCATCTTTTCCTAAACCTAACCTAATCAAACCTAACCTGATGCCTAAACCAAATTAAAACAGTGAGTGAAAGCAAAACTAAACAGCTGAAAACAAATCAAAGAGTGAAAAACAGGCTTCCACATGCCTCTTCCACCTTACACAGACTTTTTCTCTCTTTCAAATGGGAGTGTTTGCTCTCAGCATCTAAACTTGCAACAGCTAGTGTATCAAGGTGCCGAAACTAAAGGACATTGTGTGGGCAACTCTGAGACGCTTGCAGCTTTGACAAAATGGCAATATTTCACACTTGAATGAAGACTTTGAAAGAAAGTGGGTTGTCAAACCAGCATGTGTATTATTATTATTGTTGTGTTGCTAGGTTTTAATAGTGCATATTGCAGCGCAAGCTATAGTTAAGGTATACTGAAAATCCAGCCACAATGTTTTTTTTCTGTTCCCATTTTCTTATCAGCAGAGTGTGGTGTCTGCAGAGCCAGTGCAGTAGGTACAGGTACTAAGTAATGTGAGCAAAGTGGAGATGCATGGAGCAGCCATGTTTAATAAATGAACAGCTGAGCTGCTGGAGGATTTTTTCCCCATTTGTTTTTGACATATCGCATGCATATTTTATGGCGTGTCTGGTTGGACTACTGCTTGCCTAGGGAGCAAGACAGATGTTGTGGACACAAATAAAGCATCACAAATATGTACATGTGCGTGTGTGTGTGTGTGTGTATCTCACTGTGAGATTCAGCAGTACACCAACAGTTTACTTCTCTACAGGTTACTGGTCAATATGCACTTTGACAACAACAAATTATTTGCTGTGTACCATTTAAAATATTTGTAAAAATCTCCAGTATGTTTTCCTGCCCTTGACATTTCCCCTCTATAAACAATGACTGGACAGAGCACAACATTTTAGTATAAGATTTTGTATTTATTCTATTATTAAACACATGATAAAACAATGAAAATTCTTCTCTCTATTAACAAGTAATGTTTCTGCATTGGTTGCCTGCTGGCAGGGATAAATGGTTAGATCACCAAGGTTACCCAAAAAGAACCTGAAAGACCTTAAACAAACACATATTTTTAAAGTAGCTTTAAATTTTGTGCTTTCTTCCTATGAAAGATGGGTTCAGAAATAAGTTTAAGAAAAAAAAAAGCCACATGTTAAAGAGAGGTTTTCGTAGCGTGCTGGTTTGATTTGGCACATAAAGTCACTTTCGAATCAGGTGACTGACAACATTTTTGTTTTCAGCCAACTTTTCTAAGCTTCTGTCACCAAGCAGGCAGTTTTTGTTTTTTATGAGACAAGCCTGTCTCACCAAGGTGACTTAGAATTGTAAATAGGCTGGTATGATGTCAAAGCATCCCTTAAGCTACAAAATGAATGCACACTGATGATTTAGTTGTTTGAGGATAATTTTAAGCATACTATTGAAACATAAAGAGAAGACACTTAGTGATAAGTTAAAATTTTATTATAGCAGTAAAAGAAAGGCACAGTTCACAAAGAGGCCATACATTCCTGTGACAGTGGATTCTTTTTTTTTTTTTTGAATCCCAGAATTTTTGGATAACTTTGCTTTCAGTACTTAAAAAAAAACAAAAACAACATAATGAGATTTACAAAGCAGTTTATTTATAATGATCAATCTCATTTTTGACCAGAAAATAAATCATTTTTAAACCTTGCTTTGCTTCAGATCTTTCTAAGAAATAAAGATATTTGATGGTTATTCATTTTTGATTTCCAAATGACATTGCCTGTCAGTCACTGGAAGCCAACTCGTATAGACAGCAACTGCTGCAGCAAGAAATATTGCAGACAGCGTGCCATGACAATCAAAGCAAAGGGTACAGAACATTAATCACACACAGGAATTTCTCCAAAGTATCATTATGTCCTATCCATATATACCAATATATTTTTCTTTGAATCTTTATTTGGAAATAAATAATCATTATTATTAATTTTGTGTTGGTCCATCCTTACCTTTTTCTTCAAACCCTTTGTCTTATTCTTTAACTCCTCATCATGCATGGACATTGTTTTATGCCATTTACACATCACTGAGTCCACTTCCTTGGCTGCACTCATTAAAACTACACACATCATAATCCCTTTTCGCTGAATCAATACTATTCAGACGTGCTGAAGTGTCATTGTGTTTCTTTGATAATCAGATTTCCTCCTGTGAAAATATATGTTCAATAAGAAAGATGTGTTCTTTTAATTATTTTTTATAAAGGCAATCAAGCAAAGAAGTGTAAAGTTTTTTATATCGTGTTACCTCTTTTGGGACCCCTTCATGTTTTGTGACTGAAATATGCTGTGTATTTTTAAGCTATCACTCACTCCTCTTGAAAGCCAAGAACATCGTCATAAATTAATGAGTTTTAGTCACCTCTTGCATGGTTTTTAACACATTGCTCATTTTAATTGTTAGCATTGGAAAGTGGCCAAGGTTTCCCTGTGGCTGTATTGCTTTTGGCTGTTTGCAGGTCTCTGGGAATTGTTTTTCCAGACTTGGAGAGAGCCACCCCCTTTCCTCTCTGTCCTGAAGTCTGAGCCAGGGCAAGAAAGGAGCCCTGGGGTACTCCTCGTTTCCTGTGAACACACACAGCCAACACTGTGACGCACCATTCACACTGGTCATGTACACATGCAGAACTGTGCCCATGAACTGGCCCCCTCTCCAGCCTTGTCTCTTAAGAATTACGTTCATGTGCAGCTATTCTGAATTAGTGGGCAACAGTAAATTTAGAGGCAAAGAAGGAATCAGTGTGAAGTTCTTTGTTCAGCCAGAAGCAAGAATGGGGAGGTCAAGATGGTGAATGAATCTATAGCTGTGTGCCTTGAACCTTAACCAAGAGGTTTTCATTCCTTTTACTTTATGGAAAGAGACAACACATTTACCCTAACTTTAACTTTAAGGTTTGGGCCTTATCTAAACCATGCAGCAAATGTCACACAAAAAAGACATAGTTTGAAACTCATCTTTTAGATAAGAAACTAATTTTGATTTGCTGTTTGCTTGTTTTTTTTTGTTTTTTTAACATGCTTTTGACTTTTGATTTCATGTACTGTTTGGAAAAAAAAAAATGCTTGGTTAGGGCTGGAAATCATAATGGGGTAAAATGCACCCTTTCATTACCAGATCCAAGAGTTAGAAAAGTTAATTATCTTCGTCAAAAGGCTGATGAATCCTCTGGAGATTTTGCAGGCATTTATACACATGATCCATACAGATCTTCTACATAATCTGGGTTGCTTTCCATTTATCACTGAGTAAACTGGATAATAATGAACGTTCTGGACTAAAATGTATGTACTGGAGAGAGCCTACTGACCATAGATATGTGAGTGACTAAAACTGATGACATCTACTTAATGTACTATGTGATTTTGTTATGGTTAAATTAGCTGCAGCCTGATGCGCACCTTTGCAGAAATAAAACCCCCTGTTACAGTGATGCAGACCACAACTACTAAGATTAGTTACTGAGCTGTTCATGGATAATACCTCCTTGGAAATCAAAATGTAAATGTCCTGCAGTATGCTAATGCAATATGTTTTCTTATTTTCACTACTCTCCTGTTGATTAGCTCCAACTCGAACATGATCTGTTCAGTTTCAGTTGCCAGTGTTTTAAGTACACAAAAATCTCAACACAGAAACACAGAAATGCCGCAGAAATGTGTGAGTAGCAACAGAGGCATGAAAACCTGTCAAAAAGTTCCAAATCAGAAATGACAGGTAAGACTTTAAAAATCTGAGTAAGCCAAAAAATGCCAACTGGTGCATCTCTTTTATAATGGCTTGGCTAATTTCAGTACTACAAGCCCATTACTGTGCAACCAGGTGACAACATGGTTGCACAGTAATTTGATGTCACAAAAAAGTTCTGGTTGGCTGTGCGCTGACTGTGCACTGAGTTGATTTGACCAGCAATGTTCTTTGGCCACTTTACCAGTCTTCTTGTTCATTATTACCACATGCTGTATGTTACCTCAGAGTTACCACATACTGCACTGTAGCATAGCAGTATTTCTGCCTGTATGCCATCATGTTAAGATGTTTAAACAAAACATTGTTACTAACAAGAATCTAGCACCAAAGCAAACAAATATTCAGAAGTCAGTATATAGTCACTGAAAAAAATTTATTGGCTTTCATGTCTTTCATGAAACATAATACATAATAAGAAAACACAATGTTTATGCATGCTTTTATCAGTTGAAATTATACTTTTTTTTTAACTGTCCAAACCATACTATAGATTACAAAGACACCAGTGCCCCTTGCTTAACACCATTCATCAGGCTGTCTGAAACAGAGTTATCCTGTTGCAGTTCCTCCTTGCGGTCCTGACCTTCTGTGCATGACTGATGTTTTTATTGGTGTCCTACTGACTCCGGAGTGATGCGGCTATTACAGAGGTCACTGAGGTCCATTATGTTAACCACCCCATGCAATTGCTTGACAGCACAGCTCAGTCTGTTTCCAAAAAAGTATCTTGAGACCAAGTCCTCCCTTCTTCTCTTACTGTGCATTGGAACAAAAATGAACTTATCCTTTCCAAAACTTTTTAAAAATGTTCATAAAAGGGAAACTCCTCCACCCCAATTCCACCTTCTCCCCATTTTGCCATAGTTTAAATTTGTTCCACCTCATATTCAAAAACTCACATGATCCCTTTGCACAAGTTCCAGATTACATGCATGTCAGTGTATGTCCAGTCCTGGGCGGGCTGGGTTTCAGACGGGCTTGAATGGAGATGGTTGGGGGGCAATAAGGGGAATCGTGGAATTATGCTGCAGTAATTGAGTTAAGCAGGTCAGACAGCAGTGTTGCTGTAAAAAGGTAACCTATCATTTATTATATGGTGTTGAGAGTTATTTTTGACAAGCCTGCAACTCACAAATTAGCTGAGGTCAGTGTCTCAATAATGGAACATTTTATGTCCATGAGATTTAAAAAACAAAAAACAAAAAGAAGACTTAACTCTTTCTGACAGGACAAAGAAAGCACAACTCCTCAGTGAAGAAGAATACAGCAAGTTGTGATTTAAGAGCAATTACAAAGAGCTTCACATCAAAATATAAGACAGGTCTGGATGATAGCTCTAAGCTAAAGCTCTTAGTGAGGGGTCTACTAAATTATTGACACCCTGAATACTTACTATATTTTCACTCTTGCCAAAGATGCCAAATGATGAGGGGGAAAACATATTTATCTATTCCCTAAGTGCTTCAAAGAATCCAAAGTGTAACATAGACAAACTGAGCCAAATACAAACACTTGAAGAGAATATGATGATGCAGAAGCCAAATGGTGCTGAGCAGCGTCTGTAACAGGAGGCAGCAAGGGGAGTTTTGAAGAGCCATGCTGGGTTGTTGGCGGTGATGACATTCAAGCCGCGACACAGCTCACCGGGATGCGATTTAGAGCGTGTACTTCCACCTTCCAAATGATGGCACTTCTAAGAGGTGAAAATAGATCCTTCTGCCTTCTCGCAGAGTTCAGAGACATTATATTTCTGCTAGTGAATCATGAAAAAGGTCTTTTGGAGCTATGAGACACACTAAGCTTAGTTTCAGCTTGGTAGCAAACGGCTCAGCTCATTAAAACTAAGTTAAAAGTTATAATAATGCTTGCCCTTAAAACATTGTCTGCTGAAAAATTTGGAATATTTTCTTGACCTGAAAGGTCATATTTCATGGTCAAACCAGTCTAAACTCTTGCTAAACTCTTGGTTATTATAAATATGTAATTACATAAAAATCCTATTTAAAGGCAAGAACATAAGATGTTATCTAAATCAATCATATAGCCCACCAAAGATCAAAATTATTTTGTATATTTACATCAACCATCACTTTTCATGTGTCAGCATAGAAACTGGGGAAGTTTAAAAGTTTCAGGTTCAGATTCAAATCACAGATCAGATGACCTGGTGGTATCAATTGGACCCTACAGTCAGGAGAGGATCTCATCCTACTCCCTACTCTGTGAGATTGACCTTTCTGGTGAAACCTACACATACGTGTCTCAGAGGAATACACCAAAAAGCGAATTCTTCATTACACTGTATGAATAAAGGCCACAAACTGCTCAAAAAAAATTTTTTTTTTTTATTACATTTTATATGACCTCATCCTGGAGACTCAGTGAGGAATTCATCCTGACTTTCAAATGAAAACAAACTGGGCTCCAGCCATTCACTGTAATGAATCCTTGGGAAAACTCTGGCTCTAGGGCTAACTGGGACATTTAAATTAAACAAAAAAAAAAAAAAAATGCTGACATAGACCTTAATATAACTGCGCAAATAAATAGTTTGATTTAGGTCCAATTTAGATGTAAAATATACAGTATGGCATTACAGAATGAAAACAATTACACATAGATGAGAGTGGTGTCAGGTTATGTCTGCATGTACTGCAGTATTTTTATTCCCATAATTTTGACTAATAATTTTGAAATAAAAAGATACAGCCGCGTTTATGATTAGGTACACAAACTCTATATCCCAACATGGCATCATGACACAGTTTCCATCAGACCCCATCTATGTCAGCTAATGGTAGTCTTTATTCATTTTATAATAAGGTTTGTACGGTACAAAAATAGAAACTACTATGATGCTTTTGTTTTTGCTAAGTAGAACTGCTAAGAGGATTTCAGACCAGAATTTCATATTCATCAGTGTAATGAAATTAGTTTTTAAGTAAAATTTGAAGTTTTCTGCACAAGCTGCAAAACACTGCAGTTTATTCATCTATTTCTTTGCATAGCTGAGAATGTGGAAGGATTTGGAATTCCATGGAAGATGAACACTGAGCCTTTCCCTAATTTTCAGTTTGTCCTTCCTTATTCGCATTTCACTGGACAAGTTATGTGAAAAGCTCCTTTCTTTCCCGTCAGCGCCACGGCCACCAGTTGCAGCAATGCCAGCCGTGGCTTTGTTATTTATCTATTTATTTAGCTGCTGGAGTTAAATGGCTTAGTGACAAATTAGAGTGTAACGATAATGACCGCGATAGTTAACAACACTTGCTTCTCATCGAACAGAGGAGGGAATTTCCAATGCTTCTTTTCTCTCATTCTTATCTTGACGTATTTCACACCATCTCAATATGAATGACAATTACTGCCCTCGATGTGAATGGGAGCTCTGAACTTTGTTTTCTTTTTTTCTTGTTGGAGTCTAATGTGGCAATCCAGAAACAGAGCACTGGTTGCAAAAGAAGCACACAAAAAGGGGGTGAGGTGGGACGTTTTTGGCCAGGTTTGGAAAAAAAAGGGGTCAAGAATCAAAATGGGAATGACATTTGCCATCAACGGTGGCCTGCTTTGTGCCAGCCATTGATGCGCCTTTCCCAAAGTAAGCTTGCAAGGGGGAAGATCTGAATTGCAAATTTGCACTGCACTGGCCCTTTTCAAAGATGGACAGGCAGGCCAGGGCATGGTTCCCACACACACCCTATCCGTCATTCCGCCTCCCACAACAAACACCCAACCCCCCCACTTCCCTACTAACCTCAGCTTGCCCGAATGGTCTCAATCGTAGCCACGATGGAAATGGCTCAGGGTTCTGTCAGGCTGACTCCCCAAAGCAGGCATACACAGCAGGGGCTTTGTTCCAGCAGCAAGGCCAGGGGAGGGTCTGGGTCAAGGGGAGGAGACTAACAGCTTTGACAGGCTGTAAGTAAAGAAACTTATAATCTGAGCTGTGTGACTTATCCCACAGAGAGCTGCATGTTTGTCTGTTTGTTTGTTTTCCTTTAGCTTTGCCATCTGAGACACTTTTGTTTGCAGGTTATATACAGAGTTTCCATTATTTGAATCATTAAGGTGCATAAATGTGACTTGTTTAATCAGTCATACCTTTGAAGCAGCCACACCAACAGGATCCACGTAGTTAATTTAACAAATTACATCAAATATAGATAAAAAGCTGCATGCAAGTCACTGTAATCTCCTCTTTGTTGTTCCCTATTGACATAGCCTGGGGGCTGCTGTCTGATTTGAAAGTTGAATATTTTTTACTATGGAGTGGACCAACCATTTTTTGATCTGGATATTAATTAATAACAAAACACAGGTAACAGAACACAGGTGAGAGTTTTTACACAACCTTCAAGGTTTTTCAAACAGTCTTAAAGACAAATTGATGTTTACCATAATGTATGCACAAAAAAAACATATGTGAAAGGCACAAACTGGGTCTACGACAAAATTTCTGGGAATTATAGAAGGAGGGTTTGGCTGGCTCTGACAGTCCAAAATCAATCAATGCTCATAATATAGGGGAACATATAGTTAGTTAATTTTGTAGTGCTGTGCAAATATTTAGTGGGCATTACAACCAGTGGTCAGTACCCAGGCACTGTACACCATTATGTATTACACTGGAGTAAAAAAAAAACAAAAAAAAAAAACAGGTAGTATTTATTTATCCTGCTGTCCTTGACTTGTTACGTGCTATTTGTGTGACAGCAATAATGTAATTAACAGCACAGAGATAATGATCCAAGTAGTGTTCAAAAGTGTTTTTCATTTATTAGTCCTCTACCTAGAACTGAGAACCGGGTAATGAATGAGTGAACACAACCATAGTAAAAGAAACAATTATGAATTTGCACTTTCCCTGCTAAACAACTCTGAATAACTAAATAAATCAGTAGGACATGTTTTGAGCTGTGGTCCTCTAAAGAGGCATTTTCAATTTTGCTGCTTGATTAGCTCCTCTGCAGTGCTGCAGTGGTGTGTAAAAGACTGCACTTGACAGACACCTTTTTACAAATCCTCTGCTATATTTTTATTTCAAAACTGATTCTAAAACTAATTAACAAACTGCCAAAGTGTAATAAGTGTAAAACTTTGGGCAATATCAGCAGACTGGTTAAAGTTTAACAGATTTCTGGACGTTTTGAATTTTCAACAAGGTTACTTCAACTGAAATATGTGAGTTTTAATTGTGAATCAGTGATCTAACCAGGAAATTAACAAGTGGTTTAATGAGTCTCTTGATGCCACAAAGTGACAGATTGGGTACATTTTTGTGATATTGCTGAGATAAAGGAAACATGACTACTACTTTACTTGTTTTTAAGTGTAGAAACTAAGTTAATAAGTAAGGCAATGTTAATCAAGCACGGAAACACACTACTGAGAAGAGGTGGGTCATACAAGATACATACATACAAAATATGGCTATTAAATAATGACAATGGGCTTTCTTAAGATGAAACAGTATTATTCTTATGATTCAACAGCCATATCTAATAGATATATTTATCTAAGTTTAATTATTCGACAAACATGTTCGAAGTGTCAGTGGTGGAAGAAAATTTGGTGAAGTGACATTTTAAATAATGTAAACTTTTGGTGTTATTATTTTAAACTGTGATATGTTAGTAAAAACTGCATTAAGATGTCATCAGGAGGCTGAAAAGGCTTGGGTGTCTTTATCAGTGACATTAAAAAAAGTTGATTATTACATGATTATTAAATCACAAAGATAGACATACAGTCACAAAGTTACAAAGGCAGGTTATTTTAGGTCTTTTAGGACAGCATTTTTATATTTGAGGTTTCAAAGAAACAATGGATAACTTAAAAATCAACCTTATTTGTTTCAAGCAGACAGAGTTACGAAAAGCAGCAATCAAACAAAACCTACTGATTGACTTCCAAATCCTGGAAAATTTGAAATTGCACACTTTCCCACATTGTAGACAGCCATATTTGTCTCTTTTTGATGAAAGTCATCCCTAGCTATAAAAAATACTGTATCAATAAACTCAATCAACAGAAAGAAAGAGCTCAGCCTGTATTCAGAAATGTTTACTTCAAGCAAGCTGCTAAGATGTCTGAAACACTGCCCTCAGCCATGCCCCCAGCTCGAGTCAACGTGCAACTTTTTTTTTTGGATGTAGTGTGAAGATATGTCACACTCTAACACCAACTCTAACTTGAAAATGTTTCAGCCATGAACAAAGCAAAGTACAGGAAATGTTCTGGTGGTTGCAAAAGGGAACACAAAAGCGCTTATGCACCCCTGGCATCTAAGGAACATAAACCTCAGTGGATTACATTTCCAGAACAATGGCAACACCAGTGTTAGTAGGTTGTACAGTTAATGTGACTAACATTACCATTAACTCTATTCGTATACCAACTAGAATCTTCAGGACTGAGACCAAATCACTCCCCTTTTGTGTTATTCAACCCTACTGCCATAAAGAACGCTTCATGAAGTCATTCCTACCATTCTCTATAAAACTGTATAATCTTTACCTGTCAGTAAGATTCCACACACATTTCTGTATTATAACTTCCTGCAGCTGTTTTCTTAGCTTTATTGTGTACATATTATTTATGAATGCAATTTGCACTACTCTCTTGTACAATGTGAGTCTTACTTTTACTCTTCTTTAACTAACTTTTTATTTTCCATCCATCCATCCATCCATCCATCCATCCATCCATTCTCTTTCACTTATCCAATTCAGGGTCACGGGAAGGCTGGAGCCTATCCCAGCTACCATAGGGTGAGAGGCAGGGTAGACCCTAGACAGGTCTTTGGACTGTACAAGTACACAGTCTCTGGACTGTGGGAGTACCTGGAGAGAACCCAGATAGACATGGGGAGAACATGCAAACTCCAAATTTAATTTTTATTTTGTTTTACTTTATTATTATTATTATTATTATTATTATTATTATTATTATTATTATTATTATTTTCTCTTTGTTTTTTATAACTGTTGTATATGTAAAATTTTTGTCATAGTGTAAGGCCTGTGGCATTTTAACTTTGTTGCTTATTAATTGTACTATTTTTATTCTTTATCCTGCTGCTATCTATCTATCTATCTATAGTGCTGTTTTTTTTCTTGGCATTCCTTGATGCTAATCATTTAAGAAAACTAAATGTTCACACAAGCAGTATGGAAACCGAAATGCAATCACGTATATATTGTCTCAAATTATAGTTAGGAAGTAGAGTTATACCACCTAAAAGCTCTTAGGGCTAATTATACATCTGGTTTATGGTACATATCCAGTCTTATTTTTTGTTCTTTCAGGGGCATCCATGGCCACTTCTGTAAAAAGATGTGTTCAGCAGCCGGTTATTTCATCTGACACTATATAGACTAAAATAGCCTGTTTGGAACATGGATGAAACCAAAGGTATATAAGCAAGAAGAATCTCTGCAGTAATTTGAGCTGAAACTTACAAGATATTCTTGGGATCTGTACAATAATGCACACATTATAGTCTGGGACCTTTAGTTCAGTGTGCCATTTACTGATTATGTTATTCTTGAGGGACAGTTCCTTTGCTTATGCTGGGGCCTCCAAATAAAGTTGCCAAGAGAAGTCTAATCTTGCAGACACTGTTTTTTGAACAGCTGAATCCCATTTATGCACAAAACATTAGCACAGTAGGAGGCATGAAATATGAAGTACAATGGACCTCAGTCCTGGCTAGAGTATTCTCAAAGTTATGACAGATTATTGTGAGTATTTCTTTCACATTTCCTCCTACATAACTTAAGTCTAACATCTGTTGGGTGAATTAGAATGGAGAAGCAAAGCCAAACACGAGTTAGATGACACTAGACAAATATGGTAAAACTGCTATTAAATGCATATTGAAGACAGGGGAAATGAGAGGGTGCCACACTTCAAACCTCATATTTCTATCTAATTTTCTGCAACCTGCAGGCATCAGCCTTTTGCGTCTCCTAACCAGTAACTGCTTACTTAGGATATGAGTATGTTCTGTGAGAACAAATGTTCAAGCTTATTTAATGTTGACTGGCAACTCAGTTTGAGAAACTGCCCCAGCAAAATTACAACTTTATATTCATGAATTTGTCAAGTCATTTTTAAAAATATGATTTAGAAATTAATTACAGATCATCTATTAATGGTTTACCATATCCTTTGTGGTAGACTTAGACTACCATTAAAACTGTCACTGAATAACAAGTCTGACTTTGATACATCTCTTTTTTTTTTGCTCCAAGTAATGAAAGCCCCCATGCTTTACTAGAAACAACAGTGTCTGAGAGAGCACTTTAAAAACAACCATAAATTGCAACCCTGTAAAGTACTCTTTGTCCAAACTTTTAATATCAAGACTTTTATTACCAGCCTAGACATTGTGAGTGGGGTTTCTGGAGTGTCATTGAAAGTGAATGGGCTCCAGTTCTTGTGCTAGCTCTCATGGACGCCTTAAACCTCACTCCCCCTGTCCTGAACAGTCTTTTTCAACCTTCACATTTGGTATTTAAAAGACACATAACCAGAGTGGTTTAGAATGAGTTCTATAGCAGAATAAAAGCAAATTCCTGAATCATCAAGCACACATCCCTGTTGTGAAACTGACCTGAAGTACCAGCTAATGTCAGTTTATACAGAAGGCTTCATAGGCTTCAGTACTTAAAATTAAAGTCATAAATATGAAGTGTCTTTTTCAGGGAAGGAAGAGCTGGAGAGACCAAAATTTAGGGAGGTATTGCAACTCATCAGCTTGCAACTCATCAGCACCCAGATAGAAAATAATTTGGAAAAGACATGGTGTCCTGGCAGGTACAACAAAGGAGTCGATGGTGGTAATGTGATTTTGTACCACTTTTTGGTGACCACACTTTAAAGCAGTAGAATACAGCAGTAAAACAAACCTATCTGACCTACAAACAGTCAGGAATTTAGGATTTACTGAAAAAAATGTTGAGGTTTTAAGATTTTGAAAAGCAGCAATGGCAATTCCTTTAAGTTCTTGAAGAAATTATATTTAAATTTTGTATCTTTAGTTGCAAATATGTCATGTAAAAATACTCTACACTGTAATAGTAAAGTACCAATGACCCCTTTATCATTAATTCTAGAGGAGCACAGACACAGCAAAATATTGCTGTCACCCTGTAATGATCATGTAAATAAAGTCCCAGAACAAAAATGGGGGCTGAGGTGAGGAGGTGCAGATGTTTTCTTTTCTTCTCCAGTTCTCAGACTGGGAACCTGGTGGTTTTATATTAGCCTGTGTGAAAGGCGAGGCTGCTGAGGGATTCTTTGTTAGCTCTGCTCCGTCTTTCTGGCTCCGCCTTTATGTTTGAATGCCTTTTGAGACAGGACGTGAAGGTATGCGGCTGGAAGAGGGCAAGTTCAGGGATGAATGGCTTCACATTTTCATTTGTTTTTAAAGTATAGGTTTGTTTTCACACCAGAGTGTCCTCCCCTCCAGGATGCCCCAAAGCAGAGCAGTAGCAGTGTGGGTTAATTATCAAGGCGTCATGCTGGTACCTGCATATAGAATTAAGACTAAGACACAGAGAACTATATATTATAAGATACATGCTGTATTCTAGTGTTTAATTGCTTTGTTAATGCAAAAGTGAAAAAACTTCCAGCTTATTGAAGTTGAGGCTTAATATTGTTTATTTTATCAATATCCAAATTTAGCTGACAACTTTCACTTGGACAACACCTAGGCAATCTGAAGATATCACATATCAAAAAATTGATTTTTGTATAGAAACAAATGCCGTTCCTCTTCTGCTAGTCAGAAGGTCATTGTAAAATCTACAATTTTGTCTGCCTTCAGTTATGTCAGTTATTCAGTTATTGTTCAGTTATTCAGTTATTGTCTATACAGTCATTGGTCTATATGCATGCTTCCCCCCTCCACCCCCACCTTCATTTTGTGTATCACAGTTCATTTTTATCACACGATTCTTTTATAACTCATCACTGTATCTTATATGAAAAAGTGGGATGGTCCCCCTTAGCAATTAGAAGAAAGCAACACTGCATGATGTTTATTTGTAAGGCACTACTTCAGAAATAGCTCAGTAACCTCTGTTCCCTTGTTACATTGACACACAGTACTTACACACACAGTTACAGGACATTTTAACATTAGCTGGACCTGTTATTCACACTGAAATTGGAAAAACTGAAAAAAAAGGAAAAAAAAGAAAGGAAAAAGCAAAATTATGTTTCAGAGTTGCATTGGTACACAAATGGATCAGTCATTTTGTCAAGGAATTCAGTTTTTATTACCATATGAAACATGAGACATGACAAAAGTACACAATAACATCTGAATCCTAATAAATCTATGCTTTCTTTACACCACACCATAAGTCAAACTTGGATCATTTAATTTCCAGTGGAACAGACTGCATTTCTCATCAGCCACTGTTGACACGCTCAGTAACCCACTCATAACTTTACTTGAATGTGCAACAAAAAAAAAAAAAAAAAAAAGAAGAGAGAAAAAAAAGGGGGGGGAAAAGAAAAAAAAAAAAGATATTTA
>VUQS01055057.1:0-15145 GCA_015108495.1 Heterochromis multidens | reverse complement strand
AATCTCCAGTTTGGGGGTAGGGCAGCATGGAGAGTAATAGAAAATCAAAAAGGAGTGAGCAAGACAGGCTGAGATTTTAAGCTTTTCTAAGTTTTTACAGTTTAATATTTTATTTAATTTTTAAAAACCACAGATTTTACATAAATCGTTGATAGCTTTGTGATTCAAGACATTTATGGATACACCTGAAGAAAGAAACCCCATTTGCTTTACAATCATGTCTTATTAACAGACATGAACTAAGCCTAGTTCTAGATTAAAAACTAGAGAATGAGATACATGAGATCATCATTTAATTTTTCTTTTGGTCTAGACATGAAGACATGCCTATGAAACTGACTGTTAATCATTTTATGCTTCTGAGACATTTTGGACAAACATTAAATAAAAAGCCCTCCCCCAAAAGGCGATTGTACTGAAAAGCATTTAAAACAGACACAAGCAAGAAAAATTCATAATTTTTATTCCTTTTAAGATTTCTCTGAAAGTAAATTTAAAAAATAAATTAATTAAAATTAAACTGCCACAACTATACATCTGGCTTGGATGACGTTTCACAGCCTGACTGAAACATCAATAAAGCAATTTCCATTCAGCATGGGAGCATAGTCGAATGTCTTTCATGTAATCTGAAATGTCTTTACTTGAAGTGGTTTGGGATCTTTGAGGTAAGATCAAACAGCTTTACACTTCAAGATAAGAAACCACCTATCCTTGCTCAACCACCAGCTTCATACTGGCTTTCTGGCATTTACTTGCTCATTCTGTGGTCTCACTCTCTGTGTACATGCATACATTACTCTACTTAATACATACATCACTGTTTCTCAACTCAGTGCAGCTTCTAGAATTCAAAGGAAAGAGCAACTTCCAGGCTTTCACTTTAAGTGATTGAAACATACACTGATTTTATATTATGGATTGATAGCCAACAGTTGCTATCAATCATCACTGCTGGGTGAAAAAGTGTCTACAAAATTCCACATAAAAGAATGACAAAATGACTAAGAAGTTAGTGGTTTTCCATTTGAAACATTTTTTTTTGTCCACCACCATGTTGTTTTGGAGCCAGAAGTGGCCATATTTGTACCTTTATCTGTGAAATATGGGTATGCCTGTAACCCTTATAACCTTAAGCCTTAATACAATTTAAATGGGTGTGTAACATAAAATAACCCCCCCTTGCAGTTGCCTTAAGGGGGCTATAGAGACCTAAATGGCTGTTGTAGCTTTCTGTAGTCATGTTTATTTCAGCTGTAAAGTTGGACATTTTAAAATGGAATTTATTCTGTGAACAGTAGATGGATCAACTGAAGGACCAGTTGCATCTCTCAGGTCCTGTCTTAGCTTTTTTTACTGGATTTTTTTCCTATTTCTTAAGGACATGACTTTCAGATCATGTTCATCTGCTGTAGAGAGTTTTTTAGGCCTGCCACTTCTTTTCTTCTCCTTTTGGCCAGTTTCCTCATTTTTTAAGGACACATTGCACACCATGCCACACCACAGCATGAGATAAGTCAAGCTTTCAGCTAATAACTCTTGCTTCAAAAATAATATTCTTTTGCCTGTCAGACTGTTATTGTTGGAATTTTTTGTAGACTTAACTAAAGAAATGGAAACAAATTATATGTTTTGCAACAGGCTATTAGTAACAAAGTGCCTAAAGGTACAATTTAAAATTGGTTCTTTGCTAAGTTGGGAACCCTGGTTCATCCCTTGAGTTCGGTAATTTTTTTATGCTTGAATGATTCCTCTGAAGATTATTAGGTACAAGGACTGGACTGAAAATAAGAGAAATGTAGCTAATGTTCAAAGAAAAAAAACAAAAAAAACAAAACAAAGAAAAACTCTGAAAGACCTTCAGAAAGTCTGGATTATTGTTGCTGAAGACCCCTTTCAAAATTACAAGAAAGTCTAGCTCCAGGTCTACACAGAGTAGAGCGTTAACAGGGTTTTTATCTCTAGATTTGGGCAAAAAATCCAGCTGTTTGATTGATACACTATGAAAACTACTGTGTGTTGAGTTTTGATTTTTTTTTAACTGTTTGATTGATACACTATGAAAACTACTATGTATTAAGTTTTGATTTTTTTTTTTTAAAACAACATGTGCTACATTTAAAAACAGCACAATTAAAGCATTTTCTACCAAAATTTCTACCAAAATGATTATCACAGATGTGATAATCATTTTTAATCTGAAATCCTTTTTTTTGTTTCTCTTTTTTGTAATATGGTTTGGACAAATGAAATCATTTTTTGAGTCATTTAATTCTTAAACTCACCCATATGCTGTGCCATCTGTGCTCCACATAACTGTTCCGTTTTCTATTGGACCAGCACACAGTCTGGCAATCTTACAGCTTGAAACCCAAATAATGGATTGTGTGTTTGCACATGGAATCAACCTATTTCAAGTTCACATATGTCTTTTTCCACACCACCCTTAGACCTAAATAGCGACAGTTTCTCTTGGCTTCAGATGCTACAGCTAAGCATGCTAGCAGGAGGGCAGCATGTAGCCAAAGCATAACTGCCTTCTGCTGCAGACCAATTTGCTAAGGAGGGTCTTGGAGGAAAATGTCTGTGCTTTTGTTGGCTTAGAACACTCCTCTACTTCAACAGAATTGACCTTTTCCAGACCAGTCAACCAACAAACTCTGTGGACACCCAGGGAGAAGGCAAATGAAGGGCAAACAAGATTAGAGAGAAACTAGAGATATTTTGTATGTTATTTGAAGCAGGAATAAATGACTCCCCATCTTTTACACTTTGGATTTTGGACTGGAAGTTGAGGAATATGAGGAAAGTATTCCGTTCCAATCAGACACCAAATATACATGTAATTCAACAAAGAGGTTAATAAATCTGAACTCTGAAATTGGTTTACTGTTGCAGCATCTACTCACCAAACATTTGGGTATTTGAGTCAAATAACAATGGCAAGCACATAAACGATGTAATTCAGAACTACCACTTCAGCATAGTAGCCATAATAGAAGTCTCTTTTTGAGGTTGATTTACTGGTCGAGAAAAGCAGATGCAATCTAAGTCTTCAGAAACCTAACTGTTGCTCTTTTTCAGTTCTTCTTGCTTCAACTCTCACTCCTGTTGATCTGATGGTTCTTTTGTTCTTAATGGTAATGCTAAGTGCTTTGTTTTGTGTTGGAATCCCAAAGTTATGAGTACACAGTCATCAAGATATCTATGACCCAAATGTATGTAGAACAATTCTGCTATTATGAAAAAAGCACATTCTCTTTTTGATAGATGGTGACCGCTTCTGATATGATCAAACTGTGCTTGAAACAAAGTCTTAATGTCTGAAGCCTCTAAAGTAAATGAATTAAAATGTAGAACGAGTAAAAAAAAAAAAAAAAGTTCAGCTTTGGTGGTCCAAGCCTTTAAAAAAATCAGGTGATGTCTTAAACATAAAGCAGTACAATCAAAACTTCCTGCCTTCATTTGAATTCAGTCATAAACAAAAGAGGTCCAACCTGGCAGCTTCAGTCCCCCTCTGTGGCTTGGCAGCTGTTCTAACCTGACAGTGACTAATTCACCTGTTATAGAAACTGAATGTGTTTGTGATTTCTATAAACATCTACTGCTGGGTTGCTGTGGGCTGCACCCTGCAGTGAAGACGTGGATGAGTGATTGATACCTGTCACAATGCAAGTTGACACTCAAAATGCTCAGATTTCTTTAATGTCATGCTTTTATTTTTTACTGACTTAAACTTAATATGCAAGGTTTACTGCAGCATTATTTAAGGGTTTGCTAGACTTAGCCAGATTAAACAAATTAACTTCTAGAAGTCGCATTTCAAGCATATTGGAGGCATTTGTGTCACTGAAATATCTAATTTTGCAGATTTACTCTAATCTGACTACTGGTGCAGAACTACAACTACATGAGATGGAGTCTTAATTGTATTTAAACTATGAATTAATAAAATATTCTAATTCAGTCATGTGATATAACTATACAGTTATGGCTAAACTGGCCTCATTCATGGTTTGGCTTTACCAGAATTATTTACTACAACTGTCTGATGATGTCTTTGTTGCGCAGATAATCATTCATTTTCCTTGTAGAGATGTCATGATGAAAACACAGACACAGTAATGCATGTACTTTACATTCAGTGATTTAAAAGTGCTGTTGACAGCCATGTGTGTGTGTGTTTCAATCATCCATGTCATGTGTTTTAGCATAATATGACAAACTATGACATACATGAATATGACATACAAATGAATTTGAATACAAAGACTTTACCTACATGTAATTGTGCTGCTTTCAGCATTCATTCCTTCAGGCATATTAATTTTTTTTGTTAACATTTCACACAATGTGTGTGCTGAGAGGAAGTCAAGTGGCATTTACAATGTACAGTATAGTTCTGGCCACTTCACAGCTGTTTTGAATTGTCGAAGTGCATGTCTCAGCTTTCAAAATGTCAATGAAATTTTACTTAGAGTTCAGTTTTACTAGAAACCAACATTAAATTAGAATTCTCATTTTCTATGATCTAAAATGATAATCCAAGATATTCATGTGATATAGTTCACTACCCTCAGTTCAGTTGGGCTGTGTGGGAAAAGTAAGATCCTAAATAGGTAGACTGTCGAGGTGGTTTTGATGAAACTGCAAACAGAGAGGACACTAAAGGACACTAAAATGTGGAGAAGAGCTAAAGGGAAATCCAAAGCTGCATTTTGTAGTCTAATCCCTCACAAATACAAATAGCTAAAATACTAACATACTAATAATCTCACCTTTATAGCCTGGAGTAGCAGTTTTTATTATAATTAAGCACCACACAGGCTGTAGTGTTATAGTTTAACAGCAGTTAAGCATGCCCAACCAAGAGAAACCAAAAAAGACACAAAAAACAAAAACTCATTAACATTGTGTATCTACTTTTAGCTATGTGGACAATGGATGGTATGGTGTATGTGTGTGAGTGTGTGTGTGTTCATGAACGACAATTCTGTCTCATTGGCCAAATCTATGTCTGAGAGCAGAATGACCTTCAGGGGATCTGGAGTGTTTTCCATTGGGGTGATGAAGAGGTCCAGAGCCTTGGGGGAGGATAAAAAGGAGTTGGGGTAAAGGGAGATGAGAGTGGACATGGGGATAGTGGGGTGTGGGGCACAATATCAGGGAGGTCCACTTGGCCATGAAATTAAAAAGAAAATGCAACATGATACAAGAAAAATAAACACAGAAGGGCCTCCCAGGTTTGAGTTAAACAGCCGGGGTGATTATTGAATTGTGTTGATTGTTTCCTGGCTCTCCATTTTAAAACAGAAGATGACCTGAAAACTTGACTGCAAACAGATTTAAAGGGAAGATCAGAAATCTCTTTCAGTTTTGTTTTTTTTCAGTTCATGCTTGTCTGTGTTACCTACTGTACCATAGTAGTGGTCAACTTTTGTTCTTTATTTATGAAGTCAACATGGCTCTAAACCTAACATATATTCAAGAGTGTAGGAGGAATTTTCTTCCAAAGGTACAGAAATGCTTTTTACTTTTTCTTCTTTTAAATTCACTGGTTGGTTGACATGCTTTATGCACAGTGACAACTTTTATCCATCACGTACGAGGAAACGTGCATTATGCACAATGATAAACAATTTTATAGTTGACCAGGGCAGGATAATGATGTTCACCATATTGGGTATTTCCTGTTCAACTCATTCAGTGATCTTTGACCCCTCAAGCAATCTATCCCATGCTCCCTGTGCAATGAGGCCCCACTGATCCAAGGAGACTTCATGTAGTTATCTGTGGAGTAATTTACATACAATATACTGCATGTTGCCCTTATCATAAATCAGCTGCACTTTAGCAGTGAAAGATATAATCTTGTGGACAAAAGGCCCAGCAAAAAAGCTTGACTAATTCTTGACAAATCAGACAACACTAGCAGTCTTGTCTGACACTTTATGACCCAAAATCTAAACCAAATCCAAGCGATTCAGTACACCTGAACTGTGTAGAAAGAGTTAAATAAATGTTACTCCAGGTTCTAAGTAGGCATATTGACTGGGTGACTTTGAAAACTTAATGACATTGGTTTTCCTGTCAAACATGGAATGAACATCTACAATTGACAGCATCTTTACAGGCTGTAGGGCAAGTTAGATGTAGTGAAAGTTGGCATTCGCTGCCCTTTCTATTGGACTTAAATGAAGCAGGATACTCACTCACCATGCACTGGCTTCCCTCTAATGTAGCAAATAACCATCAAATTTCTTGACCAGCTGTACTGTGGACTGCGATGGAAATGTTGCCAGTTTAAATCCAACTGGGCAAGTTATTGCAACAAGCGTGTACTGGAATCTAAGTTAAAAAGCAGTTCAGCTCTGCCACATTAAAATCTCATAAGCTTTTTGTTCTCATGACTCTACTATGCATTTCTCTCATTTGTGTTTGTTTATGTGTGAGAGAGAGAGAGAAGGAGAGAGAGAGAGAGAGTTGTTTATAGCTCTTTTTCTTTTCTTTATGGACACTTCCAAGGGGGGTGTGATTTATGTGCTGAACCTCATATGCACCTTTACAAAGAAACTTAATCACTGGAGATTCAACAGTTTTTTTTTTCTTTTGTACTGGGGACATGATTGATTCATGTCGTTTTTACAGCCTGTTCCTTTGGCTTATGTTGCTCAACCGCAACCAGGGATTGGATACTCAGCATCCTGGCAGAGTCAGAAGCTGCAAAACATGAAGCTTAAAGTTGGATTGGCACTTTGGCACTAACTATACTGAGAACATTTTATTTCCTTATAACATGTACCTCTACATGAACAGGATGTAAGGGCAGTGGCTGGGCCAGACATATTGGAGTGGCCCAGACTGATGGCATTACTTATAATTGAGTGGCACAGAAACAGATGTGCCATTAATGTTTTTTTTAAGCAATTTGCTGTATAGCAAATTTTCATATTCAGTCACTGAGCACTCAATCATAAGATTACGTATCTCATTAAATAATTAGAATTTGGATTGGTGGTTGCATTATTAAAACATGTCAGTGTGTTACAACAGCTCCAGTGAAATGGTTCTTTTAAAAAAAGAAGTTAATCTTGAAAAATATTAGTTACTGGATATAACCCAGGTTCCATTAGTTTGTGCTCACCCCCTGGTAGGTTTTACCACTGACTATGCAGGATGGTCTATATGGTGGTTTGACTTTACTTACTGGTGACTATTGCCACCCCTGGCCACCCCTTAGCTCTGCCCCCAGCCAAGAGTTCAACAAAACTTTGTACTTTTGAGAAACAGCCAGTGAATGACAGACTGGGAATTATACATAACTGGTTACCTGTCTAGTCTCATTTTTTGTGTGTCATGGGATAGACTTCAGGGCCCTGTGAGCCTGCAAAAGATAATCTAGACTTTTTTTAAAAAGGATTTTTCTTTTGAGATTTTCTATGACTGATGTTAAAGCATGATGCTAGTAATCGAAGTTAGTGCGCAGGAGGCCTACTGTTTCTGGGCTATATTAGTTTTTTAGCCACACTAGCAATTTGGCACTAGGGATGTTTGGTTGGCCAGTAAACACTACAATAACACCATTCTGGCAGCTACATCTCCTCACTACATGCACTCATGTGTGCATAGAACAATGGAAGATGGAAGGGTAGAAATAGGCCAAAATATTCTAGGATATAGGACCCACAGTCTCACCTTCATGTTGACAATGGCAAAAAAAAAAAAAAAGTCTGGAGGACCATAGCACTGGGGAGCTTAAACTGGAGTTTAAGTAGTGGGTGTCAAGAAGTTAATGTCTGCAGGTTGTTTACCTAGACTATCCATTTGAAGCACAATGGAATGCAATGGGTGAAGAAATGCAGTACACAGCAGTTTTTAGTGGTGCTAGAGACAGCACCTGATTCCTGTGTTTACTCATCTCTGTTCGATACCTTAAAATTATTAATAAATGTATTCTTCTGTTTACCCCCATAGGGTTATTGGAAATGGCATTTATTAAAGAGTGTTAAAACAATAAATGATGTTAAAAGATTTGTTCCAAGGCCATGTGTTTAGTTGAATTATTTATTTATTTTTATTTTTGGAACCAATTTTGTATATTCTGGTTTCTCTGGTATTAAAACATTACCAACAGCCTAGGCTTTACAGGTGCACAGACCACTCAAAAGAAGCTGGATAAGAGTGGTATATACCAAATTCACAAAGAATCCAGCAAATTTGGTTTTGGTTCAAAAGTTTTCTATGTTAAATTTGTAATTTCTACAACACATCTCTATATAAAGGAATATAGAGTTAAAAATACTATTTTTTGTGCTGTAGATGCATTTCAAAAAGTAATAAAAGCTTTGCTTTAAACTGTAATACATTTATTTTCACCACAGACATAGTACATACATGAAGAGTAAAACTTTTTACACAGTACATTTATATCATTGCATGGTCACATTTGTTCTTGCATGTGCGTGAGAAGGCTCCACAGGGCTTTCCCTGCAGTTTCTTTAGTAAAACACACTGTACAGACCAGTGCTGATGGCTGGCATATGCGGCCAGAGTTCCCCACTTGCACCATGACACAAATATTCACACTCTGCTTCCACAGAGCTTTGCCATCAACAGCTGCACTTTTAACAAGAGCTCTGAGATTTAATTACTGGCCTGTTTCTACTCTGAAACCTCATCAGCTGAGCCACACAGGAAATTGCCTCTCACAGTGTAAAGGTGGTAACTGGATTGCTGTACTCTTAGGGAAAATGTACACACATTGTTCCTGTGTGTATTTAATTATGTTGTGAATTATTGGCAGATTGCATAATGGCAAGTTGGAAGCGTATCCAAGCTGCACTATACAGTATACTTTCTGCAAATAAAGGATTCAATGGGACTGTTTTAATCAGGCAGTGAGAAAAAGCTTTCAGTCATTGGGGCAATGAGCAAGACGTTTTTGGCAGTTAAAGAAAAGGAAACACAGGAAAATTTACATCATATTGTTTCAGTTTCGGTCCCCTCTGTCTCTTTTTTTTTGCTTCCTCCCTCCTTTTCTGTGTCTCTGCCCAGTTGTAAGTCAGGCTACAGTGGTTCAACTCCAACTCCTGTCACTCTTTTACCCCTAACATAATAATTGTCTGACAGCTTGAAGTTATACCACCACATCTTTGGCAACTGACTAAGACACTAAATCACAGTGAAAATCCTTCAATAACATTTGCATGGAAATTAAGTTGTTAGCTTCTTTCTTTATACTGAATCAATGGCTATGCAAATATTTTCTTCAGCTGGCTTTTCACTTCTATGCAGGACTATTCCAATGACATAGGAATATTTCCTACTTTGGCCTTAATTCTATTTGCTTATAACTTTCGATAGTAATTGGCTCATTCTGCACTGCCGAGAGCTGTTTTTAAGTCTTTTAAAGTATGTTTCAAGCAAGATTTTAAGGGCAAGTCAAATTCCAAACTATACTTTTTTTTTGTTTTAAATTATGTAACAGTTATTTTTTGAGTGTCTCACAATGTCAGATGGAGCATATGTGATGGCTCATGACTTCCAAAAAAGACATTATTATCATTATGTCAGCCTTTTGTTCCCGCCTTGTTTTGTATTTTTGGATTATGATGCTTTCCTTTAAAAGTTGACTGATCTTTTGTACAGAACCATAACCATTAATAATTCAAGTTTACATGAATTTATAAAAACATAGTTGCATAAAACATTTGCTGTTTGTCAGACTTGGCTGAGGTTCTGGTTTCTCTGGATTCCCTACTGTTGAAACTGGTATTAAAATATTACCAGCATCAGCCTACGCTTCATAGATGTACAGACATCTCAAAAGAAATTGGACAAGAGTGCTTTCAGAGTACAACTCCCTGTTAGAAATATTAGCATAAATTGATTAGGCAAACATACATTTAATGAGTCCTGGGACTAAAACTTTGGTTTTATTATGCTTAAAGTCTACAACATGTTTTGTTTTAAAAGTAACATATTATATTAAATTAGATTTAATAGCAACATAATCCCTGCTCAGGTTTCAGTTCATGTTATTGCATTTTGTTTTTTGACAGTGAGCAGCACTGATAGTAAATTACTTTGGATGAGGTTGTCATTTTCAGTACTTAAAATGTAAATATAAAAATGTGCCGGTAATTTATAGGTATACCATTTTGCCTGGGAAAGTGGAACAGTTCTGGAGGAAGAGTCTGCTTTTAAGGTACTTTTGACATTTTGTTGGAAATCAGTGACCGTGTGAGTGAATGAAACTCTTTGGGAACACTTCAGTTTTCCATGAGAGGGAAGTGCAATGGTTTCCTTTTCCACTCTCACCTCACACACAGTTTGGCTGTGTTGCTCCCAGGATAAGTGGAGAAGTAGATGTTTTATTCATTCTTAATAGCTTATACTACATGTATTTTGTTTGGCCAGTAAAGTAGGGAGACTTGCAACTGTACAAACTGGATGTTTTTTGAGGCCACAGAACACTGATTAATAAATGATTATGAGCTGATAATGAATAGTTTCAAAATCTTTAAAGGCTGAACCACAAGTGACTCTCAGACTTTAGAGATTTCAACCATTTCAGAACTCAGATCAGTTTAAAATGTGTCACTGCTATTTTATAATCAGAAAAATGTGACATAGAACATGGGCTCTTTCTGCAGATGTGTCTGTAATAATCATCAGTGGCCACTACTGGGATGATACAAGCAAAGTGCTGACAGTGGCTTAGAAGCTTTTGCTTCCAGCACACATATCATGGTGTCAACACACAAAGTTGGAGACAAATTCTTCCCAGAACCATCCCAAAAAGCAGAACTGCTCTCACTCTCTGGACCAAAATAAATAACCAAAGAACCTAGTTGAAGCACATTCCTTTCCTTGACACCAGCCTTATGTTTCCCCTGGATGCAGAACTGCTGTGTTTGTTGCAGAGCATTTTCTGCCAGTTGGGAGTCATTGAGTGGTGTGATTGACTATTGGATGGTCTAATTGTGATTACTGAGGTTAGACCTTCCTCTGGGATCAGGACAGTTCCTAGCCATCCATCATTGTCTATCATCACTCTGTCATCAGACTTACTGGCTGCTTCCACTTTTTAGTTTCTTCCTTGTTTGGTAGCACTAAAATATGGAGCACATTTTTTCAATTAAATACCATGGGGCTGCTTGTATTTATTGTATTTAATTTATAGAGAATTACACATTCCCTTGGGACTATATGCTCTCAGTTCTCCTTTATTAGCCCAAAGACATATAAAGACTTTGGAAACTAGGTGGAAATATTTTCTTTTAAATTTGGTAACTAGATGTCCCAGTTTTCAGCCACTTATCCCAAAAGCCCCACAGGAAAAACATTTCTCCTAAAAGTTGGACTGAGAGTAATTTAAATTTTTATTCAAAGAAAAAAGATTGAACAAAGGTGCATACACAATATTAAAGCTGCTTCAGATTGGCACTACATTGCTATTATGGCCTGAGAGTGATAGCTGGTGTATAACATTGATATATACAACTAAATGTACAGTTTCATACTGAAAAGACAGTTTCATATTGAAAGTACACACTGAAAGTACAGTAATGTACAGTTTCATACTTATTTATAGGACTTTATGCCATTATGGGCTTTATACTGATCTTTTTTTTGTCTGTACATTTACTTTAACTTTACAGTTGACAGCTCACAGTATATAGAAAATTACTGATCTTATTGTTTGAGGGCCTTAGGGCTAATATGAATGTTTTTCTTTTTTTTCAATTATCAAAATACAAGGCACAACTGAGATGCTATACAAACCTCAGTACACTTTCCAAGTTTTATTTTAAGTAAACGTTTGGCATGATTCACACACATGCCTGTCATATACCAGTCGGCCATTTTAAGTGGCTGTATCTGTATAGACTCATGTTTAAAATAGCATGAAATAGACAGTCAGCATTCATCTTGTTTGCTTTCATCTTGGTTTGTTGCTTCATATTGATTACATGTTTTTCTTTGAAAGCTTTCAGTGAGTGGTCTCTTTTCAAATCAATGCATCGAAGAGTCAAGGTTGATATGTCTTCAGGGTGTTTTTTCTATCTCTGTGCATTTCTGCCAGCAAGAGAATTGACTGCACAGCATCAGTAAGAATTAGCTTTAGTCCCAGGGAGGAAAAGCCTCAAATCCCACAGAGGGATGAACTTACACAACTTTCACAAGTTAGGTGAAGACAGAGCTTGTATTTTAACTCCCAATTTTTCCAAAGTACAGTTAGTGCATGCTCCAAAAGCAGTTTTGTTTAATGAATGAACATTGTGTGGATAGTGCAGAGCATATGAACCCTTCTGTCTCTCTGTGTGTGAGGTCTAGTAACTATGTATTTATGGGGCTGCTATATAATACTTGTCCATGTCTCTTAACCAACAGCACCACACAGACATATTCCTGGACATTTATTGTTCTTGACTATGCTGATTGCAGTGTTTACAGAAAATGTAACCCTTTTACACTGTGGACCTTGGAATTGCACCAAATCTCATTTTTCTCAGTTTTTACCCATAAACTGGTCTTAGTTCTCCCCTTGGGCTGTCTGTGCAGTAGAGAATGTTTTTTACTCAACCTTCAGAAATGACTCAGGTTAGATACCTTAAAATTTCTGTGAGTCGTGTGCAGTAAATATCTGCCCAAAATATGCTTGAGCTGAGAAACCTTCACTGATTATAGGCTCTCCCTAATCACTTTTGAAGACTGAAGTATGTGGTTGAAAGCCAAGTTAGTAAGTGCACTTTGAGTTTAGCATAAGTATTATTATCATGCACAGAAAAAATCACTGTGTCATATTTTAACAAAACTAAACAAAGAAATTCATAAAAATTGTCATGTTAACCTGAGTGCTTACCCCTTAAAAAGGTAACTCCTTAAAAACGTTCATGAAACGTTAAAAATATTATGTAAAGTGTTACCTGGATTTTTTTGGATTATTACCACTGTGAAGGAGGTTATTTTTTTGGTAGAGTTTGCGTGCGCATGTGTGTGCATGGGTTTGTGTCATCATTTTGTCTGTAATAGCTCGAAAAGTTCTGAATGAATTCTAATAAAACTTTGTAGAGGTGTAGAGTGGGGTCATCTTAACAATCCATTAAAATTTGCTTTACATCCACCAAGGTCTTCAAGGCCAACTTAATGATTTATTGGTCAAAAATTGACAACAAGCCTTTAGAAACTATGATTCTTACAAGTGTGGTGTTTATTGTCACTATATAAAAAGTACCATATAAGGATTTTAAATATCATGTCACATCTGGCCTTTGACCTCTCCTGTGAGAGTGATAAAAGTGAGTTATTTAAAACTATGTTTCTTACTGCCATTGTTTGTATTAGCAACATATAGGCATATAGGGGATGATATATGGGGATTCTAAATATCACGTTATTTTATTATGACTTTGTTTTGTACATTACAGTAACAGGTTATAACCATTTAAATACGTAAAATATGAATACATGTACAATGCTCCTGAATGAGTATAATATTCTTTGGAAAACAAAACAAACTTTTTTCACTTGATATTTAATACTAAACATTTAAACAAGTTAACTAAACAATGAAATGAATGCAATATGTGTACTATATCCACATAAATAAAAAATAATAAAAAATAATTGTACTCAAAATTATGTCACGTATATTAAAATCGGTTTCATCAAGGCAAATAACAAAAGCCTGCACTTTGCACTTGTTTTTACTGCACTACAAACTTCTTAAAGCAAATTTAAAAAGAACAAAGAAAACAAATTGAATATATACAAAATATAATACTATTCCCTTAAAAGTAAATACTGCCTGATAAATACTGAGAGTGAGCTGCCGTGGCAGTGGTTTGTGCTCATTGAGTGCTTCTTGTTATTTGTTTTAATGTATTCAGGTATCCAAGAAACATATCCATGCCTACATTTTTAGTATGTGCAGATAGTCAAGTGCCTCCTTGTGTAGCTGATATATGCTTTATTTTCACATATATACTGAATATTTTCAGCCAAGCTAACTAGTTGAAACCTTCAACTCTGTAGGTGAGAGTGGTATAAACCCTCTTATCCAAATTCCAGATATAAGTGTTGGTGTGAATAAATGGTCTTGGACTATAGTTGATTTTGTGAAATGGTACCACATGTGAATCATTAATGTAAATATGAGAGCTTACAGTATAAGATCAGATGTGAGTCCAAGGGTAAAAGGTACCATTATAAGCTTTATTTTCTAATTTTGCTATTGGTTCAAAGTTTTGAAGTTTTCATTTGTGTGTTTGTTTGTTTCCAACTTAAGAGATGGCAAGCAATCACTAAAAGAGCAATTCCATTTAAATAAGACAGTATATTAGAGACATGGTCTGATCTTGCAGTTTCTAGTGAGTGCATTTTCAAACATATCAAACTAATCCTTTAAGAACTTTTCTCACCAGGCAGCATGTTCTAAAGAGTTGTTCAACAGAACATTGTGATTTAAAAATAAAATTTTTATAAAAGAGTTTTCTGGAATTACAAATGTTGTAATAAATGTTATATAACATATGTAATCAAGGTAGTTCCTGAGAGAGAAGAAAGCGGTCGAGAGTCTGAATTATTTTATTTTTAATTGTGGCTAAGCACTGCACACAATAAGCAAGCTAACAAACTAACTTGGAAGGAAAACAGCCATAGAAAATGTGTCTGCTGTCATGTTTTACACAGTCTCAGGTGTATATAATAAACACTTGTCATAGTTTTGGTCACTTTTTGTGAAGAAAGAATCAGATTTAATTTTATTTGATGAAGTTCTAAATCTCAGACATGAACATATTGGCAGTAAATGAACAGATTATCTGGCGAATTTGAGACAAGTGGGTATTTGTACAGCATTTCATTGGCAGTTAGCTGGACTTGCAGCCTGCATACAGCCTAGAGGTTGTTTCAAGGTTGAAAAAATCTGAAAATTCAATATATTGGGCTTGTTCCCCTCTCTCTCCCAATAAATGTCGGAGTAGCCATGGGGATGGATGGAGGAGAGAACAGTCATAGCCTGTTACTTTAGAAAGTGGTCTGGCTAATTTACAGAGTGTAATATCTGTGTTCCTTACACATCCAAAATAAACAAGCTATGAATTTCTTATTGGAACATTACCTCAGTCCCCCCCTCACA
>VUQS01055055.1:0-15808 GCA_015108495.1 Heterochromis multidens | reverse complement strand
ATAAAACATGTTTTGGGTTATTTCACACTTTTTTGTTTACTACATAATTCCATATGTGTTCATTCATAGCTCTATATATATATATATATATATATATATATATATATATATATATATATACACACACACACACACACACACATATATGTATATATATACATACATATATACACACACATATTATACATACATATATATATAAATAGTTTGTAAATAAACACTGAAAACACAAAAGTATTGAAAGTGTGATATTCAGTATTTAGATATGAATTCAGGATTTCAGCACTTTCACACGGCGTATGAATGTGGAAAAAAAGGAAATATTTTAGTGACCTAGCAAATAAGATGTAAATGTAAATGAATTCTATCTCTATTGCTGCTTGGCTTAATTTACAAATGATTCCACTATAGATATGATTGGAAACAATGAAACTGGCTGCTCTTACCTGTTTAAATTGCACTTTTTTGCTGACCACAAGAGGGCAGCAGACACCACTTAATAACAAGTCTCAGCTCCCAGTTCAGCAGCTAGAAGAAAGTTTCATAAAGTCGGTGCTGTGACCATAAAGACATGCTTTCACAATGCGTCAGGGGACACAAACAATGCATTACGAAACAAAAAGGATTCAAACATGAAAACAAACAAAACCACAGTCACTGAGGCAAGCAGACCACAATATGAGGAGGAGGCGTCTCATGCAGAGAGGCTGCTCCTGAGCTGGGCTCTGTAGCCCACTGCTATGGGGAAAGAGAGTCAAACACATCAGCAGGGTTTGCCTAGAGGAAGAAACACACAGTTAAAGTCCATGTGCAAGGCCACAATGACAAGGGCCCGAGGCTGGTACACTGCGCACAAAGGACAATATTAGCCACAACAGCCAGTTTGTTTGTAGAGTGGTTGCAGGTCAGCTTGGTAGAAAATGTACATTTGACAAAATACTCTTGAAAAATAAATGTCACCCTGTCTTTATTCATTTTGTGAGGTAGCACAGTGGTAAGGACACAAAGAAATGTGTCTGCCATAGGCCATCGCATTGGCTTGTGATGATATACTTGTGGCTTTGTCCATGTCTGTATGAGAACATGCCCACTGAAAGACAAAACGTAATGTTTGGAGTGTGATTGACAAGTTGTAGCAATGCAAAGAATTTCAGTGGTTCTGCTCCTCTGTATTTACTGAAAAGCTGACTCTTTAAAATTTAGTTTCATGGGAATTCCTTGCACAGTTGCTGCTGCTGTTTCACAATCAAAAAGAGGATTCAAAGTACAATAAAATTACATTACTCAATATCCTTTGTAAAGCAATAAACAAGGAAGACTGCTGAGCATGCATGTTTGCTTAGCACAGTTTTATTTGGGAACACGCTGCCTGGCATTCAAACTGCTACACAAATATATATATATATGAACACACACACGCACGCATATTAAAAAAAGGAAACACTTCTTTGGCTGTGTTTTTTTCTGCTATTTATATTTATATGTTTATTAAAAACATTAAAATATAACCAAAAATTTGTGGATCACATTAACGGCTAATTACTTGACTCACATGCAGCAATGCACAATAAAAAAAACACACAAATCTTGATATGGATTTGATAGCTGTGTCATTGAAAAATTAAAAATCTACCCCTGGTGGGGCCCTTTAAAAACCAAGCAGGTGAAAGTTAAACATGCTCTATATTTATGGGGCATTGGCTTGCTCGCTCTCATGAATAATTGCTTGTTTGTGTTTTTCAACCTTCAATAAAAATCTTCAGGCTCTATTGGCTACCTCTGTTGTTCAATTTTTGATAACGACAATCAAAACAGCACTGTGGTGGGTGAAGATCGATAGCCCACTCAACTCCACCGCCATCACAAGCACGATGAAGAGAATAGCTGGAGTGAAGATGCATTCCAACTCAAATTATCAATAGAGTTCATGATCTTTGAGAAAAGAAAAGCTCCAGGAGCAATGGTTAATAGTGCTATTTTCTTTGCGCACTGTCACACTGTGTCCACTGACACACCCCCACCCACCCCACCCTCCACCCCAAACACACACACACACTTTTACGCTCACAGGACACACACATGCCCTGCAGCTGTGTGTGGTAGTGTCTTTCTCCTATTAACCAGGCAGCCTTAGAATCAATAGAAAACATAAAGAGGCCTAATCTTTTCAGGTGCTTGGTGCTGATTGCCTATTACACAATAATAACACACCTTGAATCTCACGGAGCACGAGAGACAGAGAAACACTCACCTCATTCTAACACACTAAACACAGCCACAAGCCAGTCGCACAGTAAATCTATAGGTTTCCAGCGGAACAGATGGTTTCAGCTGTGGTGCTAGGCCTTTATGAGGGGTGTTAGCTAGCATGCTTAAAGAAATTCTACCAGAAGCAGTGACATATCAGGGGATACAGTTTATCGCCTCGTGGAATGAGACACTACCAGTGTCTCCTTTTGCAAACGCCAGTCTCTTGTTGTTTAGCATGCAGCTTTAGGTTATGGAAGTTCCATAAGCTTTGTCTCGGAGGTAGAATAGCAGCTGTTACAGTCTAAGTCTCCAGTGGAGGACAAAGGGGATTACTGGCCTTCATTCTGGGGTCTGAAGTGGACTAAACACATTCTCAAAACCACACACTGTTAAAACCACTTGGAAGCACATACGGCTTTGCATTTCAACAATGAGCTGTAAAAAAAAAAAAAAAAGAAAAAGTCAAGATTAATAAGCAGTTACGCCGTTTTTCTTTTTCCACATTCACTGATGTCCTGTTGTAAGTCATTAGGTGTTAGTCTGTCAGTGTCTTTCCTCCAGAAAAGCTCCACTAAATTCCAGAGCTGTGTATGGCTTGAGTCTGGTTGTTGACTCTGGCTGAGATTTTATAAACTGAGCCAGCAGGACAGGTGGATGATCTGGGAGTCAGGCAAGTCCAGGACTGGAACCAATGCTATGGACGGACTGGACTCTGCTAGTGAGCTTCTTAAAGTTTCCTCAAGTCCTGAAACGTAGAATTGGGGGAGGTGGGGAGGGAGATGAGAGAGTGAGGGCAAGAGAAGCATTAGTTTTGTTAGAACTTTAGCAGGAGTTGGACATTATGTTCTCCTATAGATGTCCCACTGGGGCTGTCCCAGGATAGAGGCTACATTTAACCCTTCAACCAGTGAACACAAGCCTATTTACAAATTATTGGCATTCTTAAATACTTGGCAGATTGCAGCTGCCCATCCCTACTTCATTCATCTTCCTGCAGTTCAGACATATGGTCAAGCAAGGACTGAACTCTAGGCTACCCCTCCCAAATTTGCACATAGAGACACATATGACCAAACACATACACAGACACATGCACGCTACAGGGGGCTAGAGGGGTCTCAATTTGCCCTTTTGGACAATTGAGCAGCTTGTTGGGGGTATCTAGAGGACTGGACTGGATCTTCTACTCTTGTTGAGCAGGGATGTTAGGAAACTGCATTAGGGCTGTCACTCAGCTTCGCTGGAGCTGAGACATGTTGTTAGTGTATGTGTGTGCGTGTTTGTGTGTGGCTGAACTACAGATGAACAGTGGACATGTGAGAATTCATTGAGTGTCGCAGAGGCTGTTCTTGATGACAGGCTGTCTATGTAGCAGTAGCCAGCTGGGATTTTGGTCCTTCCCTCATCTGCTCTGTGCACTAATTGGTCACAAGTGTTCCTGTCTCATGGTTGACTGTCCTGCCTTATTTCTTCTGATTTAGCAGCATGTTGGATGAGTCTTGGGTGTGGTCACTGCAATCAGGCAAGTTCGCAGAATTACACATCTGGGAAACATGCTGTCATACGTGTAGTATCATTATCACAGATCTCACTCAAGTTACATTAGCAATGACATCTCTCAAAATTAAATTCCTGATGATTTACCTTGAATCTGAGGGGTCAAAAACAAACTAGTGTTCTTTTAATAACATCTACTAGTACTATAGTACTCTCTGACATCTGTATGAACTTGTAAAAAGAGAAATCAGGACATAGAGGTTACAAGAGTAGTTCAGCACTATTTAATAATCCCCATTCTCTTTCATTTGAAGCGCACACAGCATGCCAAACATCCTTACAAAGAGCCCACACACCCTAATTAGCTAATATGCACTACAGCTTAAAATGCCCCCACTGAATATAGGCCTTTTGTGGGGGGGCATTAAAAGCCTAAATATGTGTTATCAGAGCATGTGGCACATCCTAGGAAGCAGGATCCTCTAGAGATGGCAAGCTGACAACTGAACGAGCTATGGCGATCATAGACAGGGGATGGTTTTATTAAGAGAAGAAACACACCCTTCATCACACCTTGTGCACTAAGCCTGTTTTATGTCAGGATGTTTTAATCTTTGTACCAATGGATAGGAAATAATTGCACTCTCTCTTTGAGAGTCACTTTCAGTGTCTGTGCGCACAGACATGCATGAATGGAAGGCAGGAGGGGGGTGAAGGTGACATCAATGACCATGCAATTTTGTAGGGTTTTTTTTTTTGTCTTTTTAGATAAAAAGTGAGCAAAGAGAGAGTACCTCTTTCCTCCTATCCCTATAAATGCTTCTGTAAAATTCACACAAAGTCCTATGAGTACTTCCCATCATACACCCAATCCCCTTCCCTTGGTCTCTTTGCCCCCCGCCTATTGGGGCTACACGGGGAGCCTCATTGTGAGGCTCAGTGGACAGAGGCTGTAAGATTCAAAAAGCCATCAAATTAGCATAAGATGGGACTAAACCATCTACCCAAGAGGACCAGCCATTATTCTGCTTCATGGCAAACACACGGGGAGCTGAAAAGGCTGTTTTCAAAACCAAAACATTACTAATGCCCACAACACCCTTTTATGCTCAACATTAACAGCCATTTTGTTTGAGGAGATTAATACATAAATATTGTAAGCCTAAGTGAATAGAAGGAGGGGTGTCAGTGAAGGCTGTGGTGGGAAGGAAAGAAAAGGGGTCTTCCTATGTGGAATGGATAATGCCTGCTGGGGTTGTGGGGCTTTTAAGCCGTGGCTAAGGCCCAGAGCCAGTGGTTTTTAGTTGTGCTAGACTGACTTCCAAACTGGTCAAATTAACCGGTAAACGGGGTGGTAATTAGCAAGTGTTAGCTCATGAAAATTGTTTATTTAGTCCAAGGAGAGTAAAGACAGAAGCAGAGGAACTGGAGAAACACAAGAGTTGCTCACCTGTCTTAAAGCAATATTTCTACGGTAACGCCAAATCACATGACTTCTTGTATGTGGAAGTTTCTTGTAAGGATGAACCCACAGTGAATCACTGCACGCAGCTGAAGCGTCCTTCAGCTCTGCTGAGTTTATATTGTCATTATCTAATAGATACATTTGCTAAATTAGCTGAAAGAAATTTTATTCATTTTCTATAGTTTATGCAAAATAATGGATTTCTTTCAATTTTTTTTTATCTTTTATTGTACTATAGGATTATTTAGGTTCCTCAAAAAAAGAGATTTCTTTTTTTGAGTTGTGAGGGTCTATCTTTGAAGGAACCTTTCTATCGTAAGTAACAAGTTGAGACAAGATGTTTAAAGGTTTCATTCGAACCATATGTCATGTCTATCGACTGTGAATCCTAACGCAAGCAAAGAAAGGAGGGGGTGTGCAGTCACATTTTGCTCCAGCAGTGTCTGTCTGCCCACTGACAGCAGCAGTTGCAGCACTGTGACTGCTTGCGCCAGAGGTGTTACTTTTCCTCCTTTGACTTTTTGGATTCATCACCCAATGAGCACAGGCTGTGACCCATAAAAAAGCCCATGGGTAAGCTTCCAGGGTTTACTTGTGCATGTGTTGTAAGGGAGCAGATTCCACCTCAATGATGAGTCAGTAAATGGTTTGAGGAAAGCAGTCTATGAGGTCCATAATCAAAGAAACAAACATGTTAGAGGTAAATATCTAGGTTGACTTTGCTCCAGTTAACAAATGACCCGGTAACACAGTTAACAATTTCTATTAAAATAACAAAATCTGGAAAAATATGGTTTCCCTTTTGTTGTGGCTGGCATAAGAAACAAATCACAAGCGTCATATATCATGAAACAATGTTCAGTAACAATTATATAATTAGGTAACAAAACAAATAGCACTGTTTGTCTGGCACGCATATCAAGACGTATTCTCAACAGATCAACCTTATTCTCATTCATTTCTGGTAACTGTAATTTCACATCCTCGAAATGATGAGTTATGTCAAAGCTAAAAATGACAGTGAGATGGGTGGTTTGGCACAAATTCAAAAATGTTAATTAACTGCTTCAGAGATGACTTGACAACTGAGCCTATGTGATCGATGTGCTCATCGCCCTTTTTCCCCTCAGAGAGAACATCTCTCAGGATAAAACAAATACTGCTCCACGTTTGCCTTGATGAGAACCTAGAATTCTGGGACAACGATATGGCGGTGTATAAAAGTGTAATGATGACAAAAGACTGCCAGCTGCTTGGGTTACTGTACACAGTGCAGACACAACAAATGAGTTATAATAATTAAACACAGGAAGGAGTGAAGATCCTCAGGAGAGACTGTTTCCTTGAATACTTTATGTTGACTTAACCAATGTCGGCTCAAACTTTCTTTGAAACAAGAGTACAGAGAGAGAGACAGCCTGTCATTTTGTTTTCATTAATACAGTGATGCACAGCTTAACTCAGAAGAGCAGTATATCTCACATGTGTTCCTTTTAACAGAGTAACCTATTTAGGATAAATCCTCTTAATGGGTGCAAATAATGGATCATTTTAAATGTGTGTGTGTAGTGTTACAAGTGAAGGCAGTGACATACCTTTAACAATCTGCTGTGCCAGTGAGTGGCTGCACTTGAAGAACACCCTAGCACACTGTGGCACCAGCTGAACATCCATCTTCTTTGTGGCTTTCCTGAATGTAGTGCCAACTTCTTCTGTTACATGCTTTACATCAGTAGTCTCCAAGTTATCACCATGGACAGCCAGGGAAAGTGAAAGTGAAGCACTATGGCTGTCAGCAGACAGTAGAGTGTAACACTCTATGGATCCACAGGCTACCTTTGTAGTCATGTGACAGGAAGTCCGTTTGGTGGGATCATCATGAACTGCAGTTGCATGAAGCTCAACGGCTGCACCCTTGGGTAAGGCAGGCACCACAACGACCAATAATGGCACACGTTTGATCGCAGAGTCCCACAACAAGTCCTGTAATGTAGACAGATGGTACTGAAATGAATTGGGTAGCAAATTATATACTATGTTGTGCTACGCACTACAATCAAATGTATGGCCCTCCTGCTGAGTTTCATGCTGTGGTTTCTGAACAAAAACACTACTCCATCAACATTATCCGAAATGCTACCACACGGCACTAGGACAGGCTTTTTACTTGAAAGACTGGCAGGCTATCAATTAATGTGAGATTGGGAGGTGACCCTTGGTAATGATAGTGTACAAACAATTCAGAAAGAATCCATCTTGCTTGCAGGGACCATGAATAAAACACATAAATGCATTCATTTGAGCTGCATGTGCTGACATGGCAGGTGCTATCAAAATGACTTCTCACCTTTCTAAGAAGATCATTCACAATGTGTGATGGCAGTTTCACCGCACACATTTAGAGGAAAATGGCCTCAAATTTAACTACAGGGCCAAAATTTCTTTATTTTTTTTCTCCTCTGGACTGAGGGCCATTAGCACTAACAAAATGTCTTGGAGCAGTGCTACAATGTGGCCCTCTAATAATACTTGGCTGTGGCTTCATCTGCTAATGGGAGAGAAATGAGTGTTTTATATAACCGTCATTTCAGTCAGAGTCGATAGGGCAAAAACACTTAACCCCCCCTTTCAATTTGCTGGATCAATTTTCATCCACTTACACCCCACTTCGTAAGTGCAGAATAATAACAGGTTACTTACATTTTATTTTGATATTCACTCACAAAAAGAAGAAATCATTGACAAGAGCACATGGCGGCCTCTTTGTCCCTCCAGCAGACGAACCTGTCATGACCCAAACCGCCAGATTCACTGAAGCAGCACTTACCTTCAGATTAAACTTTAGCAAACGCTTAATTGTGTATCAACAGCTAACCTCTTGACTTGGAGAGTGAGAAAAAAAAAAAAGAAGAAAAAAACATGAAAAATGCAGGTGTCCACAATGGGTGTGTGTAAATGGGTTAAGATTTCTTTACTCTGTTGATTTTGAAGAGAGCTAGCTTGCAGTGATCAACAATAACAATCACAGAAGCAGAACAATACCCATGTGATCTCAGGTCTCTTAGCATGTCAGACAAAGTGACAGCACACATACGTGTCCTATGCTTTGATAAATGTTATATTAGCACTTCTGGCTCCGGCTAGGTATTCTCCTAGAGGGAACTGCTTCTCCACTTGTCAATAGTGATTGAACATGGAAGAGAGAGAGGGAACTGGAGAGAAGAATGACAGGAGAGAGGGGTCTTGCTCAGCCAGGCTTAAAGGCCACCCTGCGGGGCTTTGAATGCTGAGGTACTATACCCAACTGACTGTGTACAAGGAGATCAGGGGACTTCGGCACAGTGCTCCAGCCTCTGGCAGGACATTATTGTCGCAGCACAGTTGCTGACTTTTTGTTAGAGCTGTCGGTTAAGGTTACATCTGTTCCTTTTTGCTTTTTTATAATGTATGTACAATACATGGGATGTTTGTTCAGCTGTTCTGTAAATGTGCTTAAGGTGCAAAATTGTGTATGTTTCTGCATTTATGTATATGATCTGTGGTCACAGCGTGTGCTTCTCTTGCAGTGGAATGAGAGGGAAAGCACTCACTCCTACCTGGGAAGAGATTTTTAATTACATTAAACCAATAAAATATCAAATTTGATATACAGTGGAGCTGAGTGCTGGAGTGGCAAGTTGGGCAGGTGGCAATGTATGTGTGTGTATGTAGACAGCTCAATTCTGCTATACACCAGCCACTTAACACACTCATTACTTCATGCCAATTCATTTCCAGGGCAGGCAAACATTCCCCCTGTGCTCTCTCTGTAGGCAGCAGGTAAAAGCATATAGTCTGAATCTGCTGCGCTCAGCTCTCCACACTGATGGGGTGTGACCTGCTTCTCCTTATGTTTGTTTTCTTTCTCCCCACTTTCCTCCCTCTAACTCATGTCCATGTGCCTGGAGCGTGTGGAGGGTTGGAGGGCCAAGAGGCGTGAAAGCCGAACGGTAAACACGGTAATAAGGAAGTGGTGTAAAGGCGGGGAACAGCAGGGAGCTGATGGGACTTGCTCTGCTTAGCCAGTTCCCCTACATTTCCTGCCCAGCAGGATGCCTTCAGCATGTGGTTCTATGCCTCAGCACTTACTGTAGTGCTGTCAGTCTGTTATAATATCCCTTCCCATTCACTCTCTTTTCTCAAGATTCCACTCTGAAGCTCATCAGACTGTTTTTGTAAATGAAACACACAGGGCCATGTCAGTGAGGCGAAAAGTGTAAGAATATGAGGGTATTTCAAAATCAAAGCAGAGGCCACAGCTCCTTGAAATCTCTGAAGTAAGCATGTTTGCAATAGTGTAAAAAAATAAACTTTGTACATTACAAACTCAGTGTTTTATCACTAAATTTCAAAACTAATGATTTCTTTAAGAACATTCTGCCTTTTGCAAAATAAACCTTAAAAGCCCCCACCCCCCAAAAAAAAAAATTAAAACTGCCATGCTTTCAGAAGCTGCTGCTGCTAAACAAAAGGATGTCTGTTTAACATTTATTGACTTATCACATCAACATCTCCCTGTTCATCAAACCTTGTGCACACACATGCACACAGACAAACAGGCTCTTTGTGGTTTAATGCACCGTAAATACAATTTCACACTTGTAGCGACTCCAGTATGCTCCCAATTAACCCTGCAAGCTTCTTCATCCACCTGATTAGAGAAATTATCAACGCACAACAACAACATGGCCCTGTAGCTTCACAAACACACTAGGCATTGGTGTTTCTATTATAAACATGCACTTCACAGGTCTGGTGGGCCTTTATATCTTTGTATATAAAAGAGTAAGACTACATAATCCAGTATTTGACTATTGGATTTAAATTAGTATTCAGAACTGAATCACATAGTAATGTTTTTTTTAATAATTTGTTTTTAACTATAGTGTAATACATTTTTTTAATCTCACACATTATTTTTTTTGCCAATGATATGCATGCATTTACATATCATCTTCTCCATCTTGTCCTCTCTTTTTCCCTCTTTCTGTAAAACTATTTATAGCTTTGTTTTGAAAAGGTTTTATAAATCTGGTTTAATAAGTTACTAACTTATAGTTACCACAGTTTTGTAACTTTGAGTTGCTTATTTGAAAACAGTTCCTCATTAAGCTACTTGTAATTGAAGCACTTCTTTTTGTTCTCTCCTGTGTGCTTCTGTATTTCTTCTGCTGTGTTTTATAAATCTGCAGCAGAGAGGGCAGAAGACGACATGTCAAAAGCTAGAACAAAGATAGAGCGCACAGTCAGACTAGTAACCCAGCACCTTACTGAGCTCAGTTCTAAAATCTTACAGGTGAGGCACCCTGAGCTGTCAAGTAGTGTTGCTTAATCTGGGAGTCAGTTGAAATTAAAATGTGGTCTCTTGGTAGCCATCTCGGCTCAGTTAAATGAATATTTTTCATTGTTCCGACACACTGCTTGGAAGCAGAACAGATGGATGGGGCTGTACATCTTCAGTGACCTCTGATATGAACCTAGTCCTGCTGCCTTCCAAAGCTTTGGCCTCAGTTAGCCACTGTGTATGCCAAATTGGCACTACACTGTACAATGCTTTTAAAATTTCTATTCCAATGTGAGTTAGAATAAAGACAAGCAAAGCGGCACTATCTCTTGACTTATCTTGACCTGTTTATGTGTTAGAATTCAGAAATTTACAAAAAGTTTTATAAATATGACTGCTGGATTTAAATGATATTTAGATTTTTTTATTCTGTTATACTTTTAAAAAATACTGTGAACTGTCATGAAGTTGACATTCTCTATCCACTCTTTAACACTGTTCACCACTCCACCAAGCCACATGTTGGAGGTGGGCTCCTGCCTTTCTCCCTAAGGCCCTATTCCCATGGCTAGAGAGATTACCGTGGGAGGAGAAGGGCTGCCAAGGGAGACTGGAGCCCCTATTAGATGCATGGAGTGGGGTTGTAAGCCTTGGCGGTGGAATGAAGGGAAGGATGGAGGGAGGTGGCAGGAAAGAGGGGTAGGGAGGGAGATAAGCTGCTCTGAGAGTTGAACGGAGCTCCAAAATGGTGTGTGGGGGCAAAGGATTAGGGAGGCTCTGAGGAAGACATCTGCTTCTGTGCCAAGCTCCACATTATCAAAGACACCAGCGTTTCCCACATCATCAACTTTTCATGAGTGCACTCACTGGTAAATATCAGTAGCAGTGGCTTGGGTCTCAAGGGGGCAGAGAGGGGCGAGAAACCTTCCCTTATTTCACAACCATAAAACACAATTCTGAAAGGTCTCTCTGAAAAACTTGGATACCAAATCAAGTTTCTCTTTTTTTTTTACTTATTCATTGATGCATAGATCCCACTGTCTTGTAATCCATTAAACATGTGTTCATCTTATGTGGGTGTAACATTTTATAAGTATGATCAATATTTCCTCTGCATCTATAATAAAACAGCCAGACATTGATCTTCTCCTTAACCACTGGCATAAATTTCGCTAATAAAAATCTCACTCCACAGTGGCTGACCTTCTCGCTTTCTGTGGCTCTCAGCGTGCTCTCCCAGACAGCCCTGATGATCTGGATGTCTTGGTGTCTTGTGGTGTAGCAATGGGCCTGGACAACATTAGCCAGAGTCAAGCTGCTGATCACAGCTTCCAGAACCTTCTTCATATGGCTGAAGGACAGGTGAGCCTGGGTGTAGGTGCCAGCTTTTACCAACTGCATTGTACAGGGGACCAAAGCAATTTGGCCAGAACAGAATACCACGTCATTGATCTGGAGAAGAGGAAATACATGGAAAAATGTTAGAATGGTATGGTAAAAACAAGACTAAGACTTAACAGCCCACCATGTTAGCTGAGCATGTTGGAATGCTAGTAATTGTTATTCATCACTGAATAAAGAATGGAGCAGAAGCTGATGGCGTGGCTGGTATTGTTTTTCACCTTGTGAGCCTGTCTATATGTCTATGTATGTGTCTGTGTGTATGAGTCAAAGGAAAACGTGGTCCTGGAGACACCAATTGAAGTGGTAAATGTCAAAAAGGCAGTTTTGGGTAGTTAGAAAGGTGGTTATCTGTATGACTGGATGTGTGTGGACAGAAATTACCTACAGGTGGAGTAATATAGACACATTTAAGACTACTGAGAAGTCAGCAGGGCCCCTAATAGAGTCAGATGGAACATTAGTCTCAAAATGTAATATTCATGGGTTAAAAAAGCAAAGAAAATTCAGTTTTCAGTATGTTTTACATAAGGGATTGATTTAATAGATACAGTTGCATTTTTTAGATGTTTTATGCATTATCAATTTTAGTATATTCTCTTTCTGTAAGTGTAAGTGAATTCTTTCTTCATTTTGATCTTACACATCAAATGAGCAGGAACAGAGATTTTCTAGCACCAGTCACCTGATAGCAGTCACTATTGACCACCACATCCAGTTTTAAGACTTTGTTTTAATTTGACTGAGTTTCTAACATCTATCATAGATATTGTCTCATCATAATATGATCAATCAACATACAATAGCAGAATGCTAGTGTTTTATGGACAAAATTGTAATAAAAATGAAGACATAACCTTTTCAAAATTTCACTTCTGATATATAATTGATACTTTCCCTGAAAAAATGTATCTATGTCTATCTCATGAGTTTCTTCAAGGTAATTTGATGACAGGTTTGATACAATCCAATCAATAATAGTTTGGCTTTGGCTATGCTGAATCTAGCTACTCATCTGACCGATGACAAGCCAGCACTAGCAAATGAGAAGCCAACTTTAGACTATAGTCTAACCTAGCAATCCACTGGATCCATCCATCCAGTTTGTACAGCTAATCTGGATCCAGGTCATGGGGGAGCAGACTAAGCAGAAATGGCCAGACCTCCTTTACCCTGGGCACTGCCTCCAGCTCCTCTGCTGTGATACTGCGGCATTTCTAAGTCAGCCAAGAAACATAATCTCAGCATGCCTAGTATATTCTGGATCTGCCCCTGTGTCTCCTCTTGGTTGAACATGCCTGAAACACCTCACCCAACTGCTGCCCAGGCAGCATCCTAGAAGCCCCTCCATATGGAAGAGCAGTGACCCCAGACATCCTTTGAAGGAAGTTTTTTTTTTTTAAACCTATTAGCAGAGGGTATGAATGGAGAGTGACCAGTAAATTCACTGCTTAGCCTTCACATTCAGTTCTCTCTCTCCAGATTGGTACAGCAACTACATTCTTTTTTTGCGTGCAGAGCGCAAAGTGAACCAGAGTCAACTTCCTTGTTTGTGTGCACAAACTTGGCCAAATAAAGATGATTTTGATTCTGATTTCTGCAGAAATTTAGCCAATTCATCTATCTCCCCATCCACTCTGCCTCTTCTCATGATTATTCATGAGACCCCAAGAACTCCACAACTTGAGGTTCATCCCATACTCAGACAAGGCACCCCACCTGTTTCAGATGAGAAACATGGCCTTGGTAGTTCTCATCCCAGCCACTTCAAACTCAGAGGTCATTGCTCAATGAAGCCAAAAGAACTACATGATCTGCAAAGATGTGATTCTGGCCAGGTCTCTCTTGGAAAATAGATTTTAATCTATAATCTAGACAATTTTTTTTAACAACAAATGAGGGGCAGAAGGTGTTGCCCAAAATTATCTTGACTTCAAAATATGTTGAATTGTCGAGTACTTATAGAATACTTAGTTATATTTAAACCTTTAGGCTAACTGCCTGCCATTTCTGAAGCCACACCACAAGCATGGCTGAAAACAAGAATACTATGGTTAAGGTAGGGTGCCTCCTAAAATGAATAAGCTACTAATCCATGTCACGAATATGCTTCCAAGGAGCCAGATCTCCTTAGCTGAATCTTAGAATTTTTGGTCCAAATCCTCATCAATATGTATGGAGGAGGTCAGGAGAGAGGTACAACAGTGAGTGTCTACAGCATCTGTGAAATGCGGTGGAGGTTCTGTCATGGTTTGGGGCTGCATTTCAGCCAGTGGTGTAGGGGATCTTGTCAAAATTGATGGAATTATGAATGCAGAAAAGTACCATCAGATTTTGATCTACCATGCAAACCACCTGGAAAGCATCTGATTGGCAACATCTTCAACTTTCAGCATAACAATGATCCCAAACACACTGCCAATGCAGTAGAAGTATACCCAGAGAGAAAAACACACAATGTAACACTATCAGTCATGGACTGGCCCTCCCCAGAGCCCAGACCTCAACATTATTGAAGCAGTGTGGGATCATTTTGACAAAGAATGGAACAAAAGGCAGCCAATATCCAAAGAAGAGCTTTGAATATCTTTAATGAAGCCTGGAGAACTATTCCTGAAGATTACTTACAGAAATTATAAGAATGCTTGACTAAGAGAGCTCAGGCTATCTTGCAGAATAAAGATGGTTGTGCCAAATATTAGTATTAGAACTGTGCAAACTCTGTTTTTGCCTTATATGCTGTATTTCCATTTATGTTTACACGTTTCAATAAATTGCTAGACCTATTTCCCATTTTCCTAGCAAAATATAAAAAATTGAAGGGTGGCTCAAGATACAGCACAGCACAATATGTTTCATGATCCATCCGCTTATCCAATTCAGGGTCGCGAAGGCCTGGAGCCTATCCCAGCTGTCATAGAGCAAGAGGCAGGGTACACCCTGGACAGATCACCAATTTATTGCAGGGCTAACAGACAGCAGACAAGACAGACAACAGACACTAATCATGCTCGCATTCACACCTATGGCCAATTTAGAATCACCAATTAACCTAACCCTATTCATGTCTATTGGACTGTGGGAGGAAGCTGGAGTACCTGGAGAGAAGCCACACAAACACAGGGAGAACAAGCAAACTCCACACAGGAACGCCACGGAGGCTCCGGGCTGGATTCAAACCTAGGATCTTCTGCTGTGAGGTGCCGATGCTAACCACCACACCACGATTCATGATATTAAATTGAAATCCCAGTAAAGTTCATGAAAAACAAAAATCAGTGCTGATTGTTGACCAGCAAGTCCACCTCTGAATGGCTAAAACAACCCAAAATGAAACCAAAATGAAGGTTTTGGATGGGCCTAGTCAAAGATGTGAAATCAGTGAAACTCAAAAGTTGTTTTATTTCTCTAATAAAGTACAAAGAGGTGCTATAATCAAATTAACATTAATTATAAGCATGTTTGATTAGCAGTGAATTAATTAACAAGTTATGCCCCCCCCCCCATTTTCAGCATCTTATCACCAACCATTCTCATTTCACAGTTCTTAAACAAGCTGGTTTTCAGTGAGAGGCCTGCCAATACAGTGGTGTGAAAAAGTATTTGCCCCCTTCCTAATTTCTTAGTTTTTTGCATATTTGTCACACTTAAATGTTTCAGATCATCAAACAAATTTTCATATTAGGCAAAGATAACCTGAGTAAATACAAAATGCAGTTTTTAAATGATGATTTCATTTATTAAGGGAAAAAAGTTATCCAAACCTACCTGGCCCTGTGTGAAAAAGTAACTGCCCCCTAAATCTAATAACTGGTTGTGCCACCCTTGGCAGTAAGAACTGCAATCAAGTGTTTGTGATAACTGGCAATGAG
>VUQS01055050.1:0-17178 GCA_015108495.1 Heterochromis multidens | reverse complement strand
AAAAAAAAAAAATTTTTTTTTTTTTTTTTGGCTTTTTGTTTTTTTTTTTTTTTTTTTTTTTTTGTAAACTGTTGTAGTAATTGAAGAAATATAAAGTATATTCTGCCTTTAAATATTGCTGTATTTGGAGTGAAGTGGGGGCAAGAATTGCTCATGCTCTGATACCAGATCTGTCCATCTATCAATAGGTGTCATGCCCATTTGAAGACAAAAGTGGTAAATTACACAAAATTAGTAATTTGTTAGTAGCACAGAGACTGTTACAAATGATCCAAAGGAAATAGTTTTTTTAATTATTATTATTATTACTATTATTATTATTTTTTTGTAAGTTGAATTTTAAAGCCATTAGTAATGGCTATGTTCTGTAACTTGGTGAGCAAAATGCAGCACAGGTCTTGAGGAAAACACAATACATTTCTGGTCTTGTCTGCTCCATTTGAGCAGCTCCAAGCTGCTCCAATGGATTACCTTTTCCAAAGATGTCTATGGGTAAGGATGAAGTGTTACCCAGTAACTTATTTCCCACTGGCAATTATGACACAAGTCTGGGCATACTGCTGTCAACTTCACTCTAACCTTCTGGTCATCAGCATCCACATTTTAACCCCCCCCCCAGGTTTCTGCTAAAAGATGGCCAGCTGTGGCTGTGTGCCCCTCAGGCTAAGCAGATCTGGAAGTGTCTGGCTGAGAACGCAGTGTTTCTCTGTGATCGTGAGGCCTGCTTTAAATGGTATGGTTTGATTTCTCCTTCCCTTTGGCATAATTAATTCCTTGCATTTGATAATCACAAAGTATGTTTTCTGAATGCTGTTTCTTTCCCGTCACCCAAAAGGTACTCCAAATTGATGGGTGATGAGCCAGACCTAGACCCAGACATCAATAAGGACTTCTTTGAGAACAATGTTTTGCAGTTGGATCCCTCTCTGCTGACAGAGAATGGGATGAAGTGCTTTGAGAGGTTTTTCAAGGCTGTCAACTGCAGGGAGGGGAAACTGGTAGCAAAGCGCAGGGCCTACATGATGGATGACCTGGAACTAATAGGCTTGGACTATCTCTGGAGGGTGAGGAGAGAAGCTGGCACACATGAACATTTTTTTTTCTTTACATTTATTTTTTTTATGCCACGGACTTTTGATTGAGGGAAAAAAAATGAAGACCCCGAAGATTGTAAATTATGTTCTCTTTTCTCACCTTGAGTGCCACTTAAAGCCCCAGAGCTAAGATGTCCGATTTTGAAAGTTTCTGTTTAGATGATTTTGTAAAAATTGCTGTACATCCTCTGTAGCTTTTCACACAACTAGCAGATTGGTGCGCAGAGATGGTTGTCACTGTTTTCACACAAATTGTAATGTCATGCTTCAGATATTAACATATCCTTTTCAAGATTATTTGTTCATTCCTCTAGTAATGGCTTCAGTGATAAGGCTGCTGTGTACTTACTTCAGACATCCACGCACATGAATGCATGAAAGACTGACTTGCAGCTCTGACTTTGATAATAACTATAAAAACTTCTTGAAATATTAACTTGCTTCTGTTTTCTCCCAGGTGGTAATTCAAGGAAGTGACGACATTGCTAACCGAGCCATAGACCTACTGAAAGAGATCTACACCAACCTCGGACCAAAACTACAAGTTAATCAGGTAGTGCGACTGATCTCATTTAGAGAAACAGTTTTATTTGCTGTTCTGTATGTGTTTAACAAATTGTTAGTTCATATGTATCACTTAACACGTGTACTGTACATTAGATGTAATTCCTGTACTTGTTTTTTTTTTTTTCTCCCTTCAGGTTGAAATTCATGAAGACTTCATCCAGTCATGTTTTGACCGCCTGAAGGCATCCTATGACACCCTTTGTGTGTTGGATGGAGACAAAGACAGCATTAACTGTGCTCGTCAGGAGGCCATCCGCATGGTACGAGTTCTCACTGTGCTTAAGGAATACATCAATGAGTGTGACAGCGACTACCATGAGGAGAGGACTATACTGCCCATGTCAAGGTACTGTCATAATTACCTTGTGGGTTCAGTTATTATAAATACTCATGTCATTTGTCGAATGTCATCTGGTTGATGCTTTCACACGAAAACAAGACTACAAAACAAAAGTTTTCAATATTCCTATTGCTTTATTTCATTTCTTTAAACCTCTTTATTCCTTTTCTCTTGCAGAGCTTTCCGTGGGAAGCATATCACATTGATTGTACGTTTCCCCAACCAAGGTCGTCAGGTAGATGATTTGGATATCTGGTCACACACCAATGACACAATTGGCTCGGTTCGGCGTGGCATTCTAAACAGGATAAAAGCTAATGCTGCCCATACCAAGATTGAGCTCTTTATTGGTGGAGAGGTTGTTGATCCAGCTGACGACAGGAAGCTGATTGGACAGCTCAATTTGAAGGACAAAACGGTAAGAAAGTGATGCTCTGTTAGACTGACAAAGGAAATGTTCTGCTGAAGCTGCTGTGCTGTGATTAGTTTTTTTTTTTAATGTGCCCCTAATAGGTTTATTTTTACTGTTTATTAATAATAGTTTAGTCCTGCCTATGCCAGTATTAAGACTTTAAAATCAAAATGTGTCTTTGCACTTAGAATGGTAACTGTTTTTATACAGCTTATCACAGCCAAGCTCACCCAGGTGAGTGCCAACATGCCCTCGAGTCCAGACAGCTCATCTGACTCATCCACTGGCTCTCCTGGTAACCACGGCAACCACTACAGTGATGGGCCCAACCCTGAGGTGGAGAGCTGTCTTCCGGGTGTGGTGAGTAAATTGAACAGATTCTGCATATGCAGGACTATTTCCATGTTTCTTCTGTATATGTGTACAGCACTAACAAGTGCTGATTGCTAGTTAATCAGTTACAGATGCTTGTATAGTATTGCTTAACATTTGAAGTCAGAATTACAATGTGAAAATGTCACTCAGCCCTGTGTTGATGGCAGTGCTTTGCTTTGTATCCCCTCTACATATGATGCAGTGACGTAATTATGTGCTGATCAGTATGTGAACAGAAGTACTGTAAAACCCTCTGCTCTGTTTTAGATTATGTCGCTGCATCTGCGCTACATTTCCTTCCTGTGGCAGGTGGCTGACCTGGGGTGCAGCCTCAACATGCCCCTTCTCAGAGATGGAGCTCGAGATCTCATGAAACTCATGCCCCCAGGTATTACATGCACCTGTGCTCACAATATTACCCGCACAGAGTGCTGCTTGATAACATACTCCTACGCTAATGCACACAGACGGTGTTATCTCAGTGGTCATGTTTGTGCTGTTTCCGTGTCCTTAGATAACACTACAGTGGAGAATCTGAGAGCTGTTTGTCTGGACCATGCCAAGCTTGGTGAGAACAGCCTGAGTCCTTCACTGGACTCGCGCTTTTTCGGCCCCTCACCCTCACAAGTGCTCTACCTCATTGAGGTGAGTGTCATTGTGCCCTTGTATCACTACTTGTTATACTTTGCGTTCCCTTTGAACCACATACCCCTCATTCTCAGACTTATGTAATGGTATGCCACTGTACATTGACCAGTGCATGACCAGCAGTGCTACAACTCCATTAGCACCTATAATGTAATAGTATATACATATAAATATTAAATATGTAGACAATTAACAGTATGTCTCAGGAATTTGCTTTGTAAGACAGTTTAATGTTTTTTCTTAGGTTGATTGAAAACATTGTTCTTTTTTTTTTTCTCCACTGATAAGGCATGCAGTCACTGCCAATGGGGAGTGGACAAGCAAGGGAGAAAAATGAAATAAAATTACATTGGATAAATATTATTTTTGTAGGGAATGTGTTTTTTGTTTTTTTTTGTTTTTTAAAAAAAGGGGTTTGCTGATGTTATCATGCTGATTATTTCAGCCAGATTAAACTTTCAGTGTCAACAGTTGACAAAAGTTGTGGGGTGTGGCTTGTGAACCTAATTTGATTCCTGGATGTGGGTCACGCTAAAAAAATTTAAGATTCATTTTATTCTTGTGTGTGTTCCAGGTTGTGTATGCTTTGCTGATGCCAGCCAGTGCTACTCTGGGCGAGGACGCCAGCGACTTCCAGTACAACTTCTTGAAAAGCGGTGGTCTGCCCTTGGTTTTAAGCATGCTCACCAGAAACAACTTCCTCCCATCGGCCGACATGGAGACACGGCGTGGGGCTTACCTCAATGCGCTCAAGATTGCCAAGCTCCTCCTGACTGCAGTAGGCTTTGGACATGTGAAAGCTGTGGCTGAGGCCTGCCAGCCTAATGCTGAGGGAAATATTCCTGTCTCTCCGGTTAGGTCACACACGATGCACGCGTAGACAAACCTGTATTACTGGTTCGTCACTAGCACATATCCCTGGCATATTCTTTACATGTCTGCTTCTTTCTCCACACCTCTCTACAGATAAATCAGGCCACTCATGACCAAGCACTGGTCCTCCAGAGTGCCCTGCAAAACATCCCAAACCCTGCATCAGAATGCATGCTGCGAAATGTAGCCATTCGCCTGGCCCAGCAAATTTCTGATGAGGTAAATTTCAGTGAGAAAAGTTAGAATTAATTTTGGTAGGGGGGGTGTAAGATCAGGGTATCTTACACTTTTATTTTTAGGGTTTTTTTTTTTTGTTTGTTTTAAATGGTAAAGGTAAATGTGTTTATAGGAGAAGCTATTGGTAAATTTTGATACCTAGTTAAAATGGTTGTATGTTAATATGAAAAGCATATTATATATTCAAGCAAACACTGGATGAGTAGTCCTATTTGAGTTATTATGTCTGTAACAATAGATTTTCTGGAACTGTTTTTTTCACTAGAATTTCTTCCAGGCATCGAAGTACATCCCGGACATTTGTGTGATCCGAGCTATACAGAAAATAGTGTGGGCATCAGGCTGTGGTACAGTGCAGCTTGTTTTCAGTTCCAATGAGGAAATCAGCAAAATCTATGAAAAGGTAAAAATAAATGACTGAATGTTGAGACATTGTTTTGACTGTATTCCAGCAGCACTTTAAAGTAGCTGCCATGCAGGTGTTTGATGTATGAGGAAGGACGGCAAAAGCTTGATCAGCAGAAGTCTAAAATCTATAAGAGGTTTTGATCAGCCTGGTGACCTTTATCTGTCTTTCTTTTTGTAGACAAATGCAGCAAAGGAACCAGATGGGGAGGATGAGCAGGTGTGCTGTGAGGCCCTGGAGGTGATGACGCTTTGTTTCGCCCTCATGCCAACAGCTCTGGACACACTCAGTAAAGAGAAGGCTTGGCAGACCTTCATCATAGACTTGCTGTTACACTGCCACAGCAAGTAAGTACACCAGTTTACGTTGTAGCCACCTGAGGCATGAGATTCAAGATTTGGGTGGGGGAGACGTGATGCTGATTTTGAAATCTGTTTTCAACAGATCTGTGCGTCAGATGGCCCAGGAGCAGTTCTTCCTTATGGCAACTAGGTGCTGCATGGGCCATCGGCCCCTCCTCTTCTTTATCACCCTCCTCTTTACAGTATTAGGGGTGAGTGGCTTTTTTTTGTATTTTAATACCATAACTTCACTGCAGTCCACATTACAGAATTCTAATGAATTTATCCATGTCTGTCTCCAGAGTACAGCCAAAGAGCGAGCCAAGCATGCTGGGGACTACTTCACGTTGCTCAGACATCTTCTGAACTATGCCTACAACAGCAACATCAACCTGCCAAATGCTGAGGTGCTGCTCAACAATGAGATTGACTGGCTGAAACGAATACGGGTAAAACAGCCTTTTAATCATATGTTGTTTTTGCTGTCTGAAATATTTGACCCATTATGCTGTAAGCTGTTGTTCACCTCACAGTTTGGGTTAGAAGTGATGGTACACCGTATGTTTTCATTTACTAGGACGAGGTGAAGAGGACAGGTGAAACTGGCGTGGAGGAGACGATCCTGGAGGGCCACCTTGGGGTCACCAAAGAGCTTCTTGCCTTCCAAACACCGGAGAAGAAGTATTACATCGGCTGTGAGAAGGGAGGAGCAAACCTCATTAAGGTGAAACAGGCATTCACTTAAACAGTGACTATAATGAGAATATATCCATCCTGTATTTTTTTTCTCCTTCCACATAACATCACTAAGAAACCGTTTCTCCCTTTTCTTCTTGTTTAGGAGCTGATTGATGACTTCATCTTCCCAGCATCTAATGTTTACCTGCAGTACATGAAGACTGGCGAGTTCCCCACAGAGCAGGCCATCCCAGTGTGCAGCACTCCTGCTTCCATCAATGCTGGTTTTGAGCTCCTCGTGGCACTGGCTGTTGGCTGCGTCCGCAACCTGAAACAAATAGTCGACACTCTGACTGACATGTACTATTTAGGTACGGAGACATCGCTTGGCTTCAGAGTTGAAGCCCCAAAGCAGCTTGTAAATTACAGTATGAGTGAGGGTGTTTTTACTTTCCTCTCCTTCCAGGTTGTGAGACACTGACAGAGTGGGAGTACTTGCCTCCAGTGGGGCCACGGCCCAACAAAGGATTTGTAGGTCTGAAGAATGCCGGGGCCACCTGTTACATGAACTCTGTCATTCAGCAGCTGTACATGATCCCTCCTATCCGCAATGGCATCCTTGCTATTGAGGGTACGGGCACCGATGTGGATGATGATATGTCAGGGGATGAGAAGCAGGAGAATGAGGTACAGTGAGAGTTTGTGTTGCAAGAAATTTATGCCCGATGAAGATTTTCATCCTTTCTCAGCATCCAGTGACTGACAGACTGGCCAGCTCCAAGCATGTAGGTCATGTAGGTGGAGCTTGGAGCTGAGGGCAGCGTTAATTACAGGACCAGTTCCAAATAACAAATCACTTCACACAGTTATTTCCAGCAACTTCACCCAGTTGTCATTTGGCCGCTACGTCTTGTTTCCCCAATAAAACAGCAGCAGTTATTATATTTATATTATATATTTCACCTGCATATTTTGTTTCCACAGAGCAATGTAGATCCTCGTGATGAGGTATTCAGCTACCATCACCAGTTTGATGATAAACCCTCCAGTAAGTCAGAAGACAGGAAAGAGTACAACATTGGGGTACTGCGTCACCTACAGGTCATCTTTGGCCACCTGGCTGCATCCAGACTGCAGTACTACGTCCCCAGGGGATTCTGGAAGCAGTTCAGGTATTGCAAAGACTCAGTAATTTTGATTGGTTCAGCAGTTTGCCTGTTTACCTGTTGCTGATGTCTAGCGGGTCCATTATACTAGCTGTTCTCACCCTCGCGAATGATGCAGTATGCCAGAAGTGATGTCACATCTGCTGGCGCAAGCGGCACTTTGGTGTCGTTTCAGCCAGCCGTGCACCTTAATTTTTCTAACCTCTCGTGGGCACCGCAGCGATTGGGTTGAAGACACAAGTATATGATCGTGTCAGTACAGAAATTTTAGCGATTCCCAGATTATACAGCAGGAGATGTTGCACCAGCCTGAAAAAATTAGGCTTTCTGGAGAAAACTTTTGAGGGAATAAAATAAGAAACTCGTCGATTTCTTTTCTTCCAGCTTCAACTTCTTTTACTTTTATACCAGCACTGGTGCAGAGGTTTTATCTGAATGGTGACACCTGTCATTTAGAATACTGCAGGGGGTACCTGCGCCCTCAGCGCTGGTATAAATGGTTACAGAGCTGTGGTGGCGTCACTGTTTGCGAGCGACACAGCCAATGCAGCAACCATAATGAGGCCTTAATTGTCTTGTGTCCATGTCATCCCGTTTTAGGTTATGGGGTGAGCCAGTTAACTTGAGGGAACAGCATGATGCACTGGAGTTTTTCAACTCTTTGGTGGACAGTTTAGATGAGGCTCTAAAAGCTCTGGGCCACCCTGCCATGCTCAGTAAAGTGCTGGGAGGATCTTTTGCTGACCAGAAGATCTGCCAAGGATGTCCCCACAGGTAACTACAGTTATTTCCCTGTGCTTGGTTACTGCATGTGACTTGTAGTTTAAGAAGCCACATACTTAACCCACAATAATTGTGTTGTCAGATATGAGTGTGAAGAGTCGTTCACAACACTCAATGTAGACATCAGAAACCACCAGAACCTGTTGGACTCCATGGAGCAGTATGTAAAAGGAGATCTGCTGGAAGGAGCCAACGCCTACCACTGTGAGAAGTGTAATAAGAAGGTAAGAAGTCGGTGTCCTTCTGGTTGCTCAAAGGAAGTTCAAGTCAACTTTACCATCATTTTCACACTAAATCTGTTGTGAAGAAACATTGTTGTCCCTTGTTTAACTCAGAGGATCCCTTATTCCCTTTTCCTCATCAGTTTTTATTCTTTTGTTTAAAGGACCCGTAGATAATCTGTGATGTTTGTTCTCCCTGTCAGGTGGACACAGTGAAGCGTCTGCTGATCAAGAAGCTGCCTCCTGTCCTGGCTATCCAGCTGAAGCGCTTCGACTACGACTGGGAGAGGGAGTGTGCCATCAAGTTTAATGACTATTTTGAGTTCCCCAGGGAGCTTGACATGGAGCCGTACACGGTAGCAGGTGTGGCCAAGCTAGAGGGCGATGACGTAAATCCAGAAAACCAGGTGATCCAACAGAATGAGCCCTCTGAACCGACGCCACCAGGCAGCTCCAAGTATCGCCTGGTGGGAGTGCTGGTCCACTCAGGCCAGGCCAGTGGTGGACACTACTACTCCTACATAATTCAGAGGAACGGGGGTGATGGTGAGAAGAACCGCTGGTATAAATTTGATGATGGTGATGTGACTGAGTGCAAGATGGACGATGAGGAGGAAATGAAGAACCAGTGCTTTGGAGGAGAATACATGGGCGAGGTGTTTGATCATATGATGAAAAGGATGTCGTACAGGAGGCAGAAACGCTGGTGGAATGCCTACATCCTGTTCTACGAGCGCATGGACTCAATGGACAAGGACAGCGAGCTTGTCAAATACATCTCGGACTTGAATATCTCCTCCACTAAGCCGCATCAGGTCAAGATGCCTGGTGTTATCGAGTGCAGCGTCCGCAAGCAGAACGTCCAATTCATGCACAATCGAATGCAATACAGCCTGGAATATTTCCAGTTCATTAAGAAACTTCTGACCTGTAACAGTGTCTATTTAAACCCTCCTCCAGGTATGCATCAATTTTGTGTGTGACTAAATGCAGAGCCAATTCTTTGGATCAGAATTTTTACTGCCTGTTAACACAAAAAAGTGAATGACTCTAGTTTTACCTGCTTAATATTTGCTCAGGCCTGTTCAGGCATAGTTTCCATACTGGAAACATTAACTGTAACAAATGTTTACAAAGCTAGCTGCTGCCACAGATATCATGCTGGTAAATCATGGTTGCAGATGCAAGCTAATCTAGCTGTGTTTGCTTATTTTATTAATCCAGGTAAGGTCCATTAATCTTGAAAACCTCTTAAGGGAGGGAGACCTGAACAAGATGGCACCAAAAACAGGCAACCGATAAAACAATACCAGCAAGAATAAAATAAACATAATAATCTGATAAGAAATGACAATTCAACCAAACACCTCATGTTGACAGGTTGAAAAATAATGGCATTTATTTCATTATCGATGCACAGAATCATGCTGTTCCTCCAGTTATGGCTGTGCTCTCAAATTCCCCCTGAAACCTACTTTGATCTTTTGATTAATTCCTCATTGTATCTCTTCTGTGGGTTTCAAAGCTTGTCTCTTAAAGATACAGCTGCTGTCATAATTATTTGTTTCACTAATCTCTGACTTACTTTACTAATAAAAAAAAAAAAATATTTCAAAGTGATGCTAATAAACAAAATCCCCATGGGGGGTTTAGCATGGACTGCTGAATACTGCATTACCTCTGTGTTAGGCATTACAAAGCTCTAATGCATTATTAATTGAACCAGAGCCCAATGATGTTTGAGGGAAAAATACATATTTGAAGGAGGTCATAACCACAGAAACACTTAATTGGGCTGAATTTGTTCTGATCATAAGAAAATATAGTGCATCATTCTGTTTTGTACTCTGTATGTTTATATGGATTAGACAGTCCACATACTGACCCAACATACGGTCTCAGTTCTATTAGTTTCACATTGTATTTGAGCTTGCTCTGAGCCTTTAAGCTGCGCTCTCATTTTGTGAGCCGACAACTTCCCATCTGCTGTTTCACCATGTGCATTTCATGTTTCATCTTACTCCAGACAAAGGAAAATGTCTGTCTATGTCTACTGTTTACACGCTTCAGTGAAGCCACATATTTCAGTTCATTTGTGTGTGTCTTGGCCAGCTCTGTTGATGTCCAGTAGTTCTTTTAAGAAGAAGTGGTTGGGTTCAGCCTCAGATGCATGTTAAAAGTACTGGAGACGAATTATATAGAATTACATGGAATATTTTCATTGTATTTCGGTAACTGTTGCTCTTTGTTTTAGGACAAGACCACCTTCTGCCAGAGGCAGAGGAGATTGCTATGATAAGTGCTCAGCTGGCTGCTAGGTTTCTCTTCAGCACAGGTTTTCACACCAAGAAAGTAGTACGGGGTCCTGCCAGTGACTGGTAAGCCTTACTGTCTCTTTTTTTCCTTTCGTCTTTCTTTTTTCCCTGTGTTCCTGTCAATGTCTACACACGTTTATCTTGTTTTTCCTTCTAGGTATGATGCCCTTTGCATCCTGCTGAGACACAGTAAGAATGTACGCTACTGGTTTGCACACAACGTTCTGTTTGCTTACCCTAACCGGTTCTCAGAGTACCTGCTTGAGTGCCCGAGTGCTGAGGTCCGTGGTGCATTTGCCAAGCTCATTGTCTTCATCGCTCACTTCTCCCTACAAGACGGCCCCTGCCCCTCCCCCACCGCCTCGCCTGGACCCTCAGCTCAGGTTGGTGCCAGACTGCAGCTGGTCACTGGAAAAAGGACTTTAATTAGCTCTGTCTGGAAAATGTGTTTGCCTCACATGTTACCACTGTGCTTTTGATGAACTCTTGCTGCGGTTTGACAGATTTCATGTTTGTGTTTTAGGGCTGTGATAACCTCAGTCTAAGTGACCACTTATTGAGAGCTGTCCTCAACCTGCTCAGACGAGAGGTTTCTGAACACGGCCGTCACCTGCAGCAGTACTTCAACCTCTTTGTCATGTACGCCAATCTGGGTAAGGATCACACAGAGATTGACCTGTCGTGTACATCTGTTCCTCAGTGAATTCTATAAAGTTCATGTAAAGTATAATTTAAGTTATTTGGGACTTTGAATGCTTTTCCTTTCCCCTGACCCCTCATTACTCCTGCCACACACAGGCCTGGCTGAAAAGACCCAACTGCTGAAGCTGAATGTTCCTGCCACATTCATGTTGGTCGCTCTGGATGAGGGACCTGGCCCTCCAATTAAGTACCAGTATGCTGAGCTGGGCAAGCTCTACACTGTTGTCTCACAGCTGGTCCGCTGTTGTGATGTCTCCTCACGCATGCAGTCCTCCATCAATGGTGAGTTTTTTTTTTTTTTTGTTTTGTTTTTTTTTTAGCCACACCAAATTATATGATCTCAGCTAAGGTGAACGAGTGATTACATGTGAAATGGGTTAGTGAGAGCCCAATGAGGATTTTCATCCTTGCTCAGGATCCTGGTGACTGACAAAACAGCCACTCTGAGCCTCTGTGCTGTGTAGGCACAGCTTGGAGCTGAGGGCTCTCAAAGATAATGAATAAGGGACTGTATATTTGTCTCTAATATCTGCCTGCATTTTTAGAATAGTTCATCTTAACTTATTTTCTCCCTGCAGGTAATCCCCCTCTTCCTAACCCATATGGGGACACCAACCTGACAGCTCCAGTGATGCCTGTACAGCAGCTGGTGGCGGAGATCCTGTTTGTGAGGACAAGCTATGTGAAGAAGATCATTGAGGACTGCAGCAACTCCGAGGAGACGGTGAAGCTACTTCGCTTCAGCTGTTGGGAGAACCCTCAGTTCTCCTCCACGGTGCTCAGTGAGCTGCTCTGGCAGGTAAACATCTAATGCCTCTTCAGACCAACAAGATATTCAGAATTCTAAAGGTGGCTTACTTACAAATGTCTACAAGTGCTTGTATTTAGATTGTACATGTGTTGTCTGCAGGTGGCGTACTCGTACACCTATGAGCTGAGGCCTTACCTGGACTTGCTGCTACAAATCCTGCTCATCGAGGACTCCTGGCAAACACACAGGTCAGACTCGATTGCTCAGCATGTGAAGTTATGATTTTTGAACATGGTTTTAAATTTCTCCTACGCCTCTTTTTGTGTGAGTAGGATTCACAATGCGCTGAAAGGGATTCCCGATGACAGAGATGGGCTTTTTGATACCATCCAGCGCTCCAAAAACCACTATCAGAAACGAGCCTACCAGTGCATCAAGTGCATGGTGGCCCTTTTCAGCAACTGCTCTGTGGCTTACCAGATCTTACAGGTAAACCTAACTCTCAGATAGAGCTATTTTCTGTCTCTCCATTGATGTAGACTAAAGTAAACACTGCCTAACATAAAAATAATAAATTGGTATCTAATGTCTGTTTCCTGTTGCCTTTTCACATGTCACAGCCCGTCACTAAAATTAAACGTTTGTTATATTTCTGTGCTTGTGTCTGTACAGAGTAACGGTGACCTGAAGCGAAAGTGGACGTGGGCAGTGGAGTGGTTGGGTGATGAGCTGGAGAGGAGGCCATACACAGGAAATCCACAATACACCTACAACAACTGGTCACCTCCTGTTCAGAGCAATGAGACCTCCAATGGATATTTCTTGGAGCGCTCTCACAGTGCACGTATGACACTGGCAAAGGCCTGTGAGCTCTGTCCCGAGGAGGTAATACCATCAACCTTGTACCGTACACACCCACAGATTCACATTAACACTATATCTTGCAGTCTTAGGGAGAGGTAACAGAAAAATATTGTAAGACTGTGCCTGAATGTGAATGTGTATCACATCACTTCAACACAAAAGCCCACTGAATGGTCTAACATGACCAGCAGTTAATTGCATATGTATGTGTAATGACACAACGATTAATAGAGTACTAAGCTGACCAGAAAGTTTGTAATTAGTGTTGTACCATTTTCTCTATCTTTTGTAGTTGCACACAAAATATGTTGTGAATTTTTAGCTTTGTTTCCTGAAAAAAATATACAGAGTATCTGAAATTTAAGTGCTCAGCTAAATGAAACTGAGCTTTATTAAACTATAGCTTACCATGTTTGCCTCTGTTTTGTTTACATGGCTGCAGTTCACAATACACACAAATATCATTGTGTTGTTTTCACTTAAAATGCGTTACTTGTATTTTTTTTTATGAATGGAAAATCCAGTCAAATGACACACTTCTCCTGTAATATTCCATACACAGCTCAAGTGTACTCAGGGAAGCCCAGGGAAGGTCAGTATTCCAGGCACCACGACATTAAAGAAGGAAGTGAGACAAAACCTACCAAAAGAATCAGCAGAGAAACAACAGTTTAAGCCTCCAACACATTTAACACTAGTTTCAATAGAATTGCACAACTTTGAGTTTCTTGTAGCTTAGTCAGAGGCTAGAAACACAGTGATGATGAGCCTTCATTTTTTCCTAACATTTTGCATGTATTTTTGATACAAATGTCATATAAATAATTAAGGATGTGAGGTTAGAGTAAAACTACACCAATTCTGTACATGTTCACACTGCGTAGGTAAAGCAGGAAAAAAAACATTATCACTTCTTGACTTTTCAAGTTAAAGGCAAGGTGGACTGGCCACTGGTGAGATATGAGATGCTGTGTAGTGTAACTAGCATGAGAAGTCATGTTACGCAGCTGCACACAGTGAACAGGTCTTTGTTCTCTTCCTGTCCTGTTGCCCAGTCTCAGCAGCACTGACATAGCCAGTCTTCAATCTCAGTCTAGTGCTCTTTTGCCAGTTTTTGCTTCCTCCCCAACTCGCAGTGTGGTACGGCCAGCCACCTGCATCTCCTAGCCTCAGCTGTACTTGAGTATTCAATGGTAGTTACAGTATTTTAACTGTTAAGCCTTTGTGCTTTTATAGCTGCTGTGTTGCAGTTTTGTAGATTCCTAGATCTCAGAAGTTGCATGTTACTCTTAAAGGCATAAGCAACCACTAATGTGAAGCTGTCACTTTTGTTATTTGCAGAAGATCAGAAGCCAAAGTTAGTAAGAATTCATAGTTTTGAGTTTTAATCTGTGGCTCAATAGTGAACAAAAGGAAAATTGAAAAGTTTATAAGCACATGATGTTTCAGATACCTTGCAGGTCCTGTCCATTACGTCATACTGTAATGTTGATGTATACTTGACCTTGCCTCAGAGATAAAACTGTAAAACGATGAGGCTGATATTATTTGATATTGCATAATAAAAGTACAAATGCCAATGAGCCTTGTCCTTTAAAAAAAGATACTGAAATTACCTCCACAGTAGAGGTTCATGTGCAGCTTCTGTTAGCTCCATTTTTCATGCTCTCAGCTGTAGACACTACCCACACACATAATTCAATCTCCTAAACCTTATTTACTTGACAACACAGTAGGAAGTTTGACTTTGCCACACAACCTACTCTCTATGAAATGTCAAACAATTATACTTTGTTCAAATAGATGAGCACATTTCTAGTTTGTGTCTTGATTTGTGAATACAAATATATACATCTCTTTTATTCTAGGAGCCAGATGAACAGGAAGCACCTGATGATCAAGACTCCTCCCCACCTGAGGACACCTCTCTGTACCCACATTCTCCTGGAACCACTCAGTTTCAGCAGGTAGTGTCTCAGAGGACAGTTTACTGAAACCTTTGTGGTGTTTTTTGAGGATGTTCTTTGTTTCATTTAAGTCGTAACATGTGAGGTAAAGAACTTGAAATGCATCAGGGTTTGCAGTAGAGGAAAGGTGCTCAGTGCGCCATGCAATAAGGTCCCCCAGCAGCCTAAGCCTTTAGCAGCATAACTAAGAGATGGTTCAGTGTCACCATATCCAGCCCTTTATCCCAAAAAAAAAAAAGTCTAATCCCAAACGGGGCGCTGGTTCCACAGCAGAGTGGCCTGATAGCTGAACATGAAGGCCTGCAGTCTGAGAGCAAAGTGCTCTTGGGATAGTATACTTTGAGAGGTGTCTGATTTCAGAACTTTGGATTTGAGATGACGGATTTTAAGATGAATTTTTGATTTAAGGGGGAGCCAGCGAAAAGAATCCAATATGGGAGAAATATGAACTGTTTGGCAACAATTTTGGCTCAACTGGAAGCTTTTCAGTGAACATCTAAGACAACCTGATTTAAATAAATAAATAAAATGGTGCAGCCCAGAAGTACAAAGTGCATCAAGTGGTTTTTCAGCATCACTCTGGGACAGGATGCTCCTGATTTATTTTTTATTTTTTTAATATTGCACAAAGAACACAGTCTTACAGGGGTTTCCATTCCCATAGTCCGTCTTCTAAATCTATGAATGATGTTGTAACCATGGTGATAAATATTATTTCCTGAGTGTTATTTCGTGCCCGAGTGCTCTCACAATCAGAGGCTCATGTTTGTCAGATTGTGATAGTACTGCACTGCAAACACCTTTGTGTGCCTCCCCATGTACAGACTGTACTTTAGTCCAGGCCTTTGAAACTATTACACTATGATTTTTGGCATGTTTTGCCACTATATTCATTACATTACCACACCACACTCATTTCTTTCAACAGAAACGCCTCATCCGTCTTTGAGGTCAAGTGCAAGTAAAATGTAGACATGAAGTGGTATGTGGCTTCACCTTGAGTGACACTGTGGCTCCCAGGGCATTTATCCCTATGGAGACGTACATTTCTAATCATAGATGGGGTATCGTTTTTTTCTTTTCCTTTTTTTTTTTTTAATAGGTTTTGTTTCCTGAAAGGCAGGAGTCATTTCCTGTTTAGTGCATTTATAGCAAGCAGACGGTGACTTAAAAAGAATCTGTGGTGCACATGTTGATTGTAATGAAATATTGCTCACTGATGTTTTAACTGGTTCAATAGCAGAAATGAGATTTGTCAGTTTGGATCAGTTTGGTTATTGGTCCCCGCAACATTGCACATGCCCAAAGCACATGGCTGTGGGTGCAATTAAAGCATTTCATGTTTTCATCTGAGTGTATTTCTTAAAAGATATGAACATTTTTGCTGATTTTTCTTCATGCTCTCCTCCTGAACAGAACAACCACCCACATGGGCAGCCGTACACCGGGCCTGCTGCTCAGCACATGAACAACCCCCAGCGTCCCGGTCCGGCCTCTGCTCCGACTCCAGGCCCGACCCAGACCCAGACCCCCACCCCTGGTCCCGGTCCCACTCCTGGAACAACCCCGCGAGCACAAGAGAACTGGGAGGGCACAGAGGAGGTCGCCCCTGCCCCCACCTCCACCCCAGCGCCCGCCCCGCCTAAGGAGTAACCTCCCCCTCCCTTCCTCTGCTGTGCCTCGAGCCTCCATCATCCCACTCTCTCCTCTCGCCAGGCCCCACCTTTCTCTCCCTCTCTCTGGCCCCAGGGCAGGGTAGAGCCAGGCCACTTCTCTATCCCCCCCTCCCCCCGACAGCCTGCGGGAGGCGCTCTTCCCTGACCTGAGGCCGCCTGACCGTGCGACAGGGGCCTGCTGGCGGCTGCAGAGGTGAGGGAGTGGACAAGAGTTCTAATAAAGAAAAAACAAATTTACCCGGAGCTGACGATGCTGACACGCTTGTCTACACGACGAAAAGGTGTACATAGTATGTTAATGTTTTTGACTGTTCAGATCCCCCAGTAGCATAACTCTGTGTGGTTTGCTGTTGGGAGATGTTGCAGATGTTATGAAAAACAAAATGGATATTATAAATAATAAAAATTCCCAAAAAAACTGTAAGAAGACAACAACTCCTCTTTGTTTTATCACCCATGCTCAGCAGTAAAAGTTTGTTCTGCCATCGGACGGTTTCTGGTCATTCACCTGTAGAAGGACGCATTGTTATCATCATAATTATATTCTTCTTCTTAAGCTCCTTGGCAACCTTATGACCCATGCCAAATCAACTCGCGGGCTGTGGTTGGTTTTAGTGCGAGACATGGAATGGTTGGGTGGACTTTAATGGTGTTTGGTTGATGTGAAAAAGCATTGATGCAACATTGTTCTGAAACTCATTGCCTTTCTCTTTTTTTTTTTTTTCTTTTTTCTTTTTTTTTTTTTTTTTGTATTTATTTAAA
>VUQS01055048.1:0-11266 GCA_015108495.1 Heterochromis multidens | reverse complement strand
TGATTTTTGGGGTGTCTTTGAATTCAGCCCTCTGTAGGTTGATAATTTTCATTTCCATCAAACTGAGAGTGGCAGCCCTTCAAGTACATTCAAGTTCAAGTTCAAGTGAGCTTTCTTGTCATTTCAGCTACATACATGTTATACAGTACATAGTGAAACAAAACAACGTTTCTCCGGAACCAGGTGCTACATATAACATTTGTGACAAAGTTACAGACTGACATAAAGTGAAACGTGTGCGACATAGACTAACTACATAAGTGCGAACAGTGTAAACATGGGACACAGACAGTACAAAAAGAACATTTAAGACTAAAGAACATTTAAGACTAAGAACATTTAAGACTAAAGAACATTTAAGACTAAGACCATGTCTAGATGCTGAAAACCATTAAGTTGTTGCTATGTGATTGGCTGATTAGATATTTGTGTTAAGAAGCAGTTGAATAGGTATACCTAATAACGTGACCGGTGAGTGTATATGTTAGAAAATAGGACTGTCAAAAAATATGCTTGTTAACAACTCACAAATACATATTGGTTTTTGTGTTCATGGTTAGTTTAAATCAGTGGTTCTCAAATTTATTCTGGAATGCCTCATTTAAGAACCTGAAAAAAGTAACAATATAATAATAATAACATGTATGAAGTTGAAGCTTAGTCAAATAAAGATCAGCTCAATAGCATTAGCAAACTCTTATTTTAATATTTTCCTTACAAAAATCATATTCACTCAACTTAGATTCACTCCATAGTTTTCATGGCCCACCTGCACTAGCTCTATGCCCCACCAGTTACAGCTGTCATGAATAGGGCATTTAGCTAAAGAGACCAAAACTGTTTTTGTGCCAGGGTGTAAACAGTTTTCTTTCTTTCTTTCTTTCTTTTTTTTTTTGCTGTAAATTTCAGCTTTTTAACATGGGAGCTTAGAATGCTAAGAATGACTTGCTTTTAGAGTCAGCCTCGAATGGCTACTCAAGGTACTGCAGTACTGCATTTTTTTTCTTCTTTTTTGTAGCCAAACATATTTAACCCTTACGGTTTTCCAATTCTTTGTACATTCCATCATGGCCATCCCAATAGTTTCGATGATCTCCCTCCAGTAATTTGTGATTTGTGATGATTATTGTTCCTTAAACTGAGGCGATGATTATTATTCTCTCACTGATCCATTCAAAAACTGTGGTGAGAAGTAACCAGAAATGCATAGGAAGAATCAACAATACTGAACAGGCCAATCACAATAGTTGTGCGCTGCATCCACGCAATGTGTAGTTCCATTTCCAGGGAGGTTACGCTGTAGGGTTTAAAAGAGGTTTGTGATTATGCAACAGTTATTCACCTGGTAAGTTTATATAAGTCTTATTTCGCCACCTGACACACAAATGGTATGTGTCAGGTGGCGAAATAACGTAACAGAAGAAATAGTAGCTGCCTGGTTCTCAGTTTATTAATTATATGAAATAATTACAGCATATTTATATAAAATATTTACAACAGATTTCTGAAATATTTCTAAAATTTGAAACACAGGTGATACGATTTAGTCAGAAAGCACTGACAATATGTATTTTTATATTGATAAAAAAACAAAGAAAACAAATGGGAAATAACATAAATGGGCCACTGAAATATAAAGCATTCAGACCGAAACACTTTGACAGCTCAGTGTCTGAACTAATTTGATCTGAGTCATTTTGACTTGTTATGATTCATTTGAATTGTAATGTCTCCTATTAACACATGAATATTGAAATGTTCATATTCTAAGAAAGTGCTAAAATAGGGATGGAAATAGCAGAAGAAAGAACATTTATATGAAGAAAGCCACACATTATAAAGACAAATTCACTGGCAGACTAATTGAGGCAATGTAATTTGTCAATTAAAGATAATTTATTTTCCAAGGCACCGCTTCCTTCCTCTGATTCAAATATAGTTCTTTATGATAAATTCAATCAAATGGTACTTTGCAGTTAAACACTGGATATAATGCTCTCATAAAAAATTTAAAAGACAAGAAATTTGTCATTTACACATTCATCTTAGTGACCAAATATGGTTACACAATTAAGCTATGCTATTAGTGATTAATGAGACTTAGTAGAGCACCCATTCCTTAATGCGGAAGATACTGCAGGAACTACAGTGGCACTTCACAAAACACAATGTATGCCAACACGACACATGCTAAATATGTAATTTTCAGGTCCACATAAATGATAAAGTGGTAATGCTTAACTGACTTATTGGCATTAGAACAAGGATCTTAAGTTTGTCAATGCAATGTCTTCTCATGAGAGATGAACGTCAGTGAGCCTTATAATATTTCTAAAGCTATGTCATGCAGTACCATGCAGAGTAAAATCTTGTAGTTTCTTTAGCTGACTGTCAGAGGCAGATAGTAAAACCAACAGTGATTTATATCAGCTATTTGTCATAGCTTAAACATGTTTACCCTACAGAATAAATTCCTATGAATTTCTTGTAAAAGTATGACACAGCCTTAGTTTAAAAAAAAAAATCAAGATAGGTACATCTGAGTGAAAAGTGAACAACAGGGACATAATTAATGTAGTGAATGAAGTCTTCGGAGCCCACAAAATAAGCCTCTTATAAACTTATGTAAATGAATACTGTATGTCTGTGCAGAGGATAGAGACTGACATTCTTCATTTGTATTAGTCATTTTTAGTTTAGGGGTGTATTATAGGCTGAAGAATTTTGCCTTTGTGACTTTTTCAGTTTTCAAATATTTCCTGAAGTTGTACAGCTGATCTCTAAAGTTTAATCGCAGCTTCAAAAAGTATATATTTTTTGTTCACAATAGTGTGAATTTTTTTAAGAAGATTTTCATGCAGAGTAAAAATTGTGCCCAGTTGCTGATTGCATTTTTTAAATTGAATTAACCTATTTATGTACTGCATACAATATCTGGAGGGACAATAAAGTGAAATAAACTTTATTAGAGAAGAAAGGAGGAACAAAAAAAACCAAATGTGTTATGTGTGAGGAGAAAAGGACAGTCGGGGACATGGCATGGAGCCAGTGATCCTCAATACTCCCAGTTGCATATCAACTTCCAAACTAGATCCCATTGGACAGCAATGATCCGACCACAGAATGGTAACAAATCTTCTCATCTGGGAGCCTATCATGGTGACCTGTGGGCTAGGTGACCTGCAGAGTCAATGGATCAAGGTCAAGAGAGAAGATGAGGCTTGTGAAGAAGTAAACCAGGAGGTAAGTTGGTATCTGAGTGTAGGTCTGTTTATGAGCATGTGTGCCTTCCAAGATAACGCTCAACTTTTTCCATATTTAGGCACTGCAGAGATGAAACAGAGAAATACATACAATACTTTTAAGATCCCTGGAATGATGTGTAAAATTTTATCAAAATCTGATATCTGAAATCTGATCTTGTATGATGAACTTTCTGATTTTGTAATGCATGTATTATTTGCTGTAAATGACTTGTTATGACTCACATAATACAATAGGCTTAACATTTTTATTTATTTATTTTTTTACAGCAGAGAGTAAATTGTTTTGACATTAACAAATGGCATTCACTACAGACCAGTCAATTACTGAGCTGTCAATAAATACACTAACAGAAAGTAAGGGAAATCTCAGCAGCATTTTATCTAATCATGATCCAGATTGCTCATCTGGTTGCTAGTTTCTTATATTGTACTATGCCCGTACCCCTACTCCACCCCTCAGAACTGTTGTTTTTAATTTTATATTCCATGAACACATTATTATGCCATGCTGAAATCACAGCTGTTTTGCAACTTAAAACAAAAAGAGAATATCGTAATTCCATGATTATAAATTATCACAATTTTGCTTGTTTTTGTCATTCTTCTACAACAGGTTCTCATTATCATAGTGATGTTTCTGTTTTTCCCAATGGTGCATCAAACAAGAGAGAAAACAATGACCCTCATTTGTTTAGACATCCATTGTATCATCAAATTCATATTGTAAATGAAACTAGGCACACAAATTCTCAAGTAACATAACCCGACCCTGTGTTACACACACATACACACACACAATAATAATAATAACCTCAGAGGTTATTTTGGGGGTGATATCATGGGTGTGACATGGGGGAGCTATTTCAATATCAGTTAATTTTATTTATATAATGCCAATTCACAACAGCAGTTATCACAGGTCACTTGGCATTGAAAGCTAAAGTTAAGGTAAAGGCCTTACAATATTTGTCACAATTTTTCACATTATTATAATTATATCACGATAACACTATTGTAGCAGTTGCACTAACAGTATGAACATAATAATCTATAACACAAAGATTAGAAATTGTAGTGATGATTTGTTGTGCCATAACTACAAAAGCAAGTCAGGAGCTACCAGTTTTTGCAAGCTGTTCCTTCATACTGAAGATACTTAACAAAACTTGGTCAGCACTTCATAATTAAGCTTTAGACTTAACATGCATATTTGTGTGTGTTTCCATCTGTCCCTTTGTTGTTCATAGGGAAGCTGTGCTGCTCATTTTGCTGCACACTTCCCATACATAGGACAATTAGGATCTGGGGACCAGGGTTGTTGAAAGATGAGATGAATCAAAAAGAAAATACTATGATTACAACAAAACATTTTTCATTAGCACAGATAGTATTCCTGTAGTAAGTCTGGGCAAAAACAGGCAAGAAATTATCTTTAGGATGACAGAAGCTACCTGAGATTGTTTCATGCATGTTCTTATTTCAAAATGTTTTTCTCTCTCCATTTTTGCTACTGAAAGCCTAGCAAATGTTGGAGAGAACTATCTATGCCACAAAGGCACAAAGCTTTCCAATTCACTCTTACTTCTGTGCTGATCCTCAAGTATAGCTGACATGTGTATAAGTCTTCACCATTTTATCAGAGTCTGACATTTTCTATTGAACTGGTACAAATGGCATTTCCCAAGACAACTTGTTAACTTTTAAAGGTTGATAGATTCGATACACACCCGCATCAAATCGGCAGTGGATCACGCTGAAAAACAAAGCTTTGAGATTAGCTGCTGTCAACTTGAGGATGAGATGTGCGAGTTTGAGTAGCAAAATGTGAAAACTATTCATAAGGTGACATGGAACATATTGATCCAGAACCATTTATTGGAAAGAAGACCCTAATTCTCAGTTCCCGACTGCACCTGCTGCTGTCTTTGTCCTGTGACTGAATTCTACAAGCACTTTGACATTACTGTTTTTCCAAGTGACTTTTGATTTGTATAGTATCAGACTATACTGTAATAGGAATGTGTGTCAGGTTGAAAAAATGATGCAAACATAAACTCACTTGCAGGAAGGACACAATGGCTTCTTTATTTTCTTGAAATGATTAGCAATGAAATAATTTACCCTTCAAGAATACATTAAAGATGATTACAACTTTTATGGTTATAGAGAGAGCAGTATCATTAGGGAGCCATATGGAAAGTCATTCTCCTTGAGGTTCTAAGGTCATTTCATGTACAAGTCTAGGTGTGTGCATGTTGGGTATGAGCACAAAAATAATTGCAAACCCAACGGTCAAAAAAGGGTCAAATGAAGTTTCCTTGCAAGAATTAAAACTGAGCAGTTTTATAAAGTGAGCCATCCCTCTCTTTTAACTTGAGATTATGATGTAGAGGAGAAATTAATTTTTTACCTTATTGCAAGACTTATCTGAAAGTGACCTATTCATAATCTGCCACTACTGTTCTTCTGGCAAGCTTTTCTATACAGTCTTTTAAAAGGGTTTTGTAAAACTGAAGATAGTAGTGTATAAAAACAAAACTATGGAAGTTTGTTTCTGCCACTGAAGAAGAAAAAATTGCTATCTATAACTCAAAATTTCGATTTAAGTATTTCAAAATTTTGAGTTAATAAGTCGAAATTTTGAGAAAATAACTCAAAATTTCGAGTTACCTCTGCCAATCAGGAAGCTCTGTGAAGGTACGTCATTTCCTTGTTACCTGGAAGCAGAAGGCGGAAGGCATCAGCTACCAATGCTACACATTACCTGCATCTTTTTCTCTCTCACAAAACTGATGAATTCTCTGCTTCTTTTACGTGTGTCTCAGTGCAGTGCTTCGCATGTTTTGGTTTCTGTCACTTCTGCAGCTGTTCTGTCAAATTATGGTCTTCCCAAAAATACTTATATTGTGTTTTGTGAGATTTTGTTTTTTTCTAATTCTGTTGTGTTTTTTTTTTTCCAATTTCTTGATCTTATATTGTGTTTTGTGTGCTTTTGCAATAACTGTGTCCCTAAAGAGATATGAAGTATATGCAACAATCATTTTAAGACAAGTCTTTTTCAATCTTTTAAACAGATCGTGACATGCAGTGATGTCTGCAGAGTGATCCTGGAAGACATCAGCGGTCAAAGACTGACTGTACACAGACTTCCTGGATCTGTCACAGAAAATACAAAGACACACAAAGACAGTGTGGCCTTAACACCAAACTTTGTTTTCTGGATATGCTTTTTGGAAATTACTGATCTTCTCTTCAGTGGATGGAGTTGAGCCTTCAGTTTCCTGATGACTCCTATGACCTCCTACTTCCATAGACTCTGAGACATTCAGCTCATCCAGCTAAATTATATTTTGGCCCTGGATCTTACATGTTCCTCAGTTTTGGTTTGATGCAAAGCAGAAACTTGTCAAACACAGGTTTCGTGGCATTCATTTCACACCCAAGGAGCCACCAAGGAGACCACAATGATAATGTTAAACACTCAAAACACAGATGCCCACAACAAACCAGAGGGCATCAGGACTGTCCTCTGGTCTTACAAGAATCAGTAAACTCTGAAATAATGGCTGCTATGTTATTTGGACTACTGAAAACTTACTTTGTACCTGTGGATACTCTGCTGAGTTGAAGGATACTTTTGAGGGACTATGCAGACTGCTTGGGCCAAGTCCTGCTTTACTACTTTGCTATGAAAAATTGTAGTAATTTCATGATTGTAATTTCACTGTTGCACCTTATCTTGCTTGTGATGTTGCATTAGAGATCCAGCAGTACATTTTGCAGTGCTATGTTATATTACAGTTCAAATAATTGTGTGTCACATGCTTACTGTGTTAAGTAGAAGTCCAGTTTTGTAATCGTGCAATACTGAGAAAATACATACTTGGTTAAAGAAGTATGATTTTGTTTATTGCCTTACTGTTTTAAAATGTTTAGAATTATTATATTTGATATTTTAGTTAAACCATAAGGATGTACAAAATGCATTTATCACTGACTGACGTTAGCCTGTAGACCAACAAATATTTATGAGTGTAATTTGAGAAAGAAAATATATTGCAAACATGTTAAATAGTGGTTTAGCTGATACAATAGAATTATTAAAATGAAATAATTATTTTGGTTTAACATAAAGTAACTAAATACATTCAACATAAAAAAGTTTAAATGTAAAAAAAACATTTTGTGTTAAATTAACATGCAATAACTGTAAAGACTTCACTTGAATCAAAAACACAAAAATAACATAAAAATTATGTTCATTTAACATAAAAACTGCCGTCATAACAAGGACACTAAGATTGACTAAACTTTAATAACTTTATTGCATGCAACTGATGTTCAACAGATTATTTTTGTCAGAGCAGAAGTAATATATTATTTTTTCTTGAGGAAACTTGAGGAACTGCTTAATTCTGAATATTAAACAGACTAAATATAAATACAAGAATGAAATCAAAGTTTTTGTTTTTTTTAATCACAGGAAATTTTAAAATGCTAACAATGACAAAAATCACAGAATATCTTACTAGGTTGAAAAGTCTGTGTAACATAGATAATCAATCATATTTTAGTGACTAATCTCAGAGTTCACTGGGTCATTTTGACCTTTGGCGACAAATGGAGAGACCTCCTTACAACAAAATATGTTTTCCAAATAAGGGGTCAGTTAGAATATTTAGCTCATCCCAGCATTTTTTTCAACTCAAGCATGTCAATGAAAAGTTGTTGTCCAACAGCAGAAAACTAAATCTAAAACTAGAAAACTAATAAACTAATATAACTAATATGACTAATACTTTAACATCTAAAGTCCACAAAAATCACATCACATCAGCATATGCCATGTGTCTTCATAATGCTTTATTTTAATTAAACAATGGGATTCCTGTGGTCTGTACCAGTACTGCGTCAATTGCAAGCCGCCAACTGAGGTGAGCTGCCAGGTCATCATCACGCGGTAGCTCAGGTGATCCATGACAAGGGTTCGATGTGCATCGCACTATGCTGCTGGTGGCATGAAGAGGAGGTTGCCAGGCCAACCTCAAGTGGTTATTCAAGGAACTGCAGCTTTTGACACTACCATGCTAGTTGCTTTTTGAAGTTTTCACTTGAACATTATCATTCAAAAAAAACAACTGCACATGCTCAGTAGCACAAAAATATAAATATAAATATATTTTTAACAATTAAATTGAAGAACTAAAGCATGCTACAGTGAACACAAAAAGTAATACACATAAAATATAATACGAAATATTGTAAATTTAAAATGTTAATTAGAACACTTACCTTAAGCTAGGGAAAATTCTCACAGATTTAAGACAGGATCCTAATTTTTGCTCCCTAAAATATGACAGGCATTGCAAAGCTGATGGGAATCTCAAAAGAAAGGGGCATTTTGCCAGATTTCAGACGCATGATATCAGGGAAAATTGTAGCAAAAAAAGCATCTTGTTTACTAGATTCAAGGACAAATTGACAAATAAGGATGAACTGAAATGACGGGATGACACTGACATAAAAGTCCAATTAAGGCCCTCACTTCTTTGCACTCATCACTATGATAACTATGGTTTTCAACACTATGCATGACTATGCAACCATGTGAGAGGAAGAAGACATGGAGGAGAGGAAGAATGCAGTTAGGCAGCTCTGACACCCAAATGCACAACTCAAAGTTAAACATTGCCATAAACCTATAACAACATAAAAAAAAAAACCAAAACAAAAAAAACATAATGGTGATTAATAAATAACAGACAAAACAGATGTGTGAATTAAACCAGTCTGAATGAAACTGAGCTATAGCTTTCAAGGAAATGGATTAAAAAAGAAATATGTTAGGGGTAAGAGGAAAGATGCAAAAAAACCCAAACTTTTTTATATTATATTTTTGTATTTATAGATTTTATATTCAGTATTCTTTAAGTGGGAGTATCTCCCTTATAACATGACAGTTTCCCTGCCATGACCATAACATTGCTTGCTTGTTTACGTGTATGAACGTATGTAAAAATGTATGCTTGATGGTGTGTTTTTATTTACTGTGTGCTGGGATATGCATACTTATTTAATGTATGTTTTATCCAAACTGTAAAGCATGTTGTATATGTATAAAATAGTTAGATACAAATGAAGTCAATATTATTATTATAACCTTAACCATGTGTTTTTGTGTTTGTAACAATGAAACAATGAAGACAATTTTTTTATGTCTTTTTCAATCCATTATCTTTCTCTTAACACAACTCACTTATTTTTGCACCCTAAAAAAAGTTGTTTTTTTTTTTTTCTTATTGCTGGCATGGTCTTATTATATCAGAGGATAGGGGCTAACAGCCTCATTCAGAGTAGGAGCTATGTTGGCTATTTAACTTTTACTTTAAGTAGCATTGAAAAGTAAAGTAGGTGATATAATTTCAAACTGAGTGAATAAATAGTACAGAAAAATCACATTTGCATAGCTTGAAACTGAAGTTTCCTCTTTTATGTGCTTGGGAAGAAACTGCCAGTCTTCTGTGATTAAGGAGTCATGATAATATGACATCCACTAGTATGTCTAATTATGATGCTTCACTTTCATTAAGATGGCGCTTTAAAAAAAATCTTTAATTGCCATGGTCTTGAGATGTTTTGGGTCAACAGGGTCCAAATAATATACTTTCCTTTCTTTAACTTGCCAATTTTTCACTCTTCCTTTAAATAGTTTCTGAATATGATAAAAAAGATTTAAAAAAAATAAAAAATGTTATGCTTTCACAATGGCAATGAAAAGGCAATCAAAAGGTGTGTATTTCCTGGGGTAGAATAAAATGGCTCTATTAACTTCCCACTATGCCCCACACAAAGATAAAGTAGTGATTAAACCATGCTGGGATTTCCAATAATCCAACAGCAGGTCTACATATGTTGGGAAGGTTAACTTCCATGTGTCTTTTTTAAAAGAGAATGGTTTCAACATTAGAATTTGTAGCAGCACAGTAAAACTGAAACTGTTCTTCCATTTAAAACAACATAGTTTTCTTGTGTAAGCTTCTCATTACCACCAATAGTTACATTTAGTTTTTATAACTCTAGTGGCTGTGTATTTTTAGCAGACCAAAAATAACACATTATGTTCAGAGAATTTGTAAGTAGGAAATAACTTCCATTCTCAGAAATCCCTGCTACATAAGAGGTTCATTTCAAGATAGTGCCTAATGAATTGGGGCCCATGGAGCTGTGGTCCAAAGGTGCAGCCTTCATGAGGTAAATTTAGTATTTTATTCTCAATTTCATTATAATTTAAGGGGCTGGGAAAATATGTGTTTAATTTCTTAGCTTTTTAACCCTAGAGAACCCATGGGGTCAAATTTGGCCACTGTTAATTGCTGCTGCTCAAAATGTACAAAGAAAAAAAAAAATGGTCAAATTTATCTTCTAAATCCCAAAGTGCCACTTCTGACCCCTGCATAGAGACATCTAGTGGATGCATATTGAACTGACATGAGCCAGAGTGGTAGTTAGAAGATGGCTGACCACATGCTGTTTTGTTGAGCTGGAAACTTTCCCCCAAAAAATCGTCTTCGTAGCAAATCAAATGTTGGTAAAATTGTGTTTTATTTGTTAATCTACTTTGTAATAAGTTGCAGAATGCCTAGAAAAATGTTTTATGTTCTTTTTGTAAAAATTAGCCACTCTGAGCTAGTTAAAAAAACGATGGGTCAAAAATGACCCTCCGGGTGTATGGGTTAAAAATTGTCGGGTCAAAAATGACCCTTTGGTTCTTTGAGTGACATTGTAGATGGAGAATGGTTACAGTCCTGTATTTGACAAAAGCCTCGAAATAAATTAATTTGTATAATACATTTTACTAAGTTACCTAAGTAGTACAGGGTCAGAGACTAATAAAGTAAATATATCTTTTCAGGGAGTATGGCTGCTCCCTTTTCAGGGCAGGGAAAGCACCAGAGAAAGTTCACTGCACAACAAGTATTGGATCAACTCGAAGCTGATGA
>VUQS01055047.1:7634-20975 GCA_015108495.1 Heterochromis multidens | reverse complement strand
TTTTACTACTGTCAAATATCAAAATAGGTCAATTATGACCCGAACATTATGTAAGGCTTAAGGAACTAACACAGGTATCAAAAATCGTCTCTCTTGTTATTGAAACATAACATGCTCTAAAGGCAGACACATTATCAGAGAGTTGCAAAGCAGGGGAACTTATTTATTTTCTGAGGCAAAATTCCCATTTGCTTTTCAAAGACACCACCACATACCTCACAGTTTGATTGACACAAAACTCTCCTGGCTGACTCATCAGAGCACTTCAACTTGTTTTATTCGTGTATTGTGCTAAAATGCATGATTCCTAATGGTAGAAGCCTGCATACATAAAAAGTAAGCTGAAAAGTCTGACGAAGTCTGACGAGGTGAACTGCAGTAGCTAACCTTACATTTTCTGAACTTACAACAGGCAGAGTTTGATGGTTATTGAGAAAACTGGTAACAGAATATTCAACTTAGTTTAACCTTGACTGATTTGAATCTCTGAAGATGTCTGTGCTGTCAAAAGTCTGTAGTCATTTTAAAAGATGTCTAGAAAGTTACCATTCTTTGATGAGGGCTAAAATATCAAACAAACTAAGCCAAATACCAAACCCATCAACATATAGCTACTGCACATTATATAAAATGCTTAGGGGCAGGTTGGGACTGCTGAAAAGCTGTCTACTGGCAAATGAAACCTGGCTTTGAACATTGTAATACGTGATTAATAATGAAACAGTTGTGCGCAAGAGAAATTCTGGTGTGATTCAAGAATACACTGAAAAACTGAGAGTAGAAAGGTCAGAAGAGGGAAAAAAAAGAATCCACCCAAGTCTGCTTTCTTATTCATCATCTTTCTTTTACAGTCACTCATAAAAGGATTTTTTTAATTAAAACTTTAGATGATGTTCTGTTGTTTAATCACAGAGATCATTCAGCCATTGCTGAAGGTTTTATTTAGATTTTGCTTTTCTGTGAGAGAAAACTGACCAAAAAGATTTAGAAGGGGGGGGGCAAGGTCACCAGGAGACGTTGAGCTGATGTGGAAAAAAGAGGAGGAGAGCGAAAGCAAAAAGGTGGGGAGGGAAATGAAGCCTAGTGCTCTGCAGGCTGTGATCAATAGTGATTGTAAGCCCCACAACCTCACTAAACCACTGCGACAAAGACTACAGAAAAGCAGAATGTATATGTGTCTGTTCTAGTGCGTGAGAGTGTCTTGTGTGTTTAAAACTGCCTTTTCATTGATTCAAAGCAGAGATTTGTGGTCAGACTGGTTCACGCCAGTTCACTGGACTCGCGTACTAAAAGGGAGGCAGTGGGTCCCAGCACCCGCTCAGCACCCTCGCTGATCCCATCAAATATTTATACTCACACTCTGCTGGAATGGCTGAAATACAATCAGATTAGTCTGTGTGTGTCTCTGTGTGTGTACTTTTAGAGTTTGTAGCAGAGTGGTTATGTGTGAGAGGCAACTAATGTCTGAAGAATGGTGGAGGAAATAATCACTGTGCTTCCGTAACATGAAAGCTGCAATAATCTATATTTTCTGCAAGAAAACAAGAACATGTGAAAGGCCTGTAAACCTCTTTTAGCTCATTGTTTTGGGTGTGTATCACATTTACTATTTGGTTTTGTGCTCTTTTCAGCCCAAATTGTAGCAACAGCATAATGGATTTGCAGTACAGTACAGTTTTTGTATGGTACAGTTTGCAACTGTTCGATGATACACTGTAGACATGTAGTAGCTACAGAGATGGAGTTAACTAAGATCAAACTCTCTTTTTTAGTGATGTCCCTTAGTGGCAAAATAAACACAATCAAATAAGGTCAAAATATGAATAAAATGATCATTATTGTTATGTCACCAACAAAAATGGTACAGTCCACATTAGCTGATGTCTCAGCTGATACCATGCCACACATCCAATTGTCAAATCCAATTCAGGGTGTGCTATATAAGCTGCTTTAGCCTGCTTTCAGTTGCTGCACATGAGCAAGCTGCTTTACAACCATCTCCAGCTTCTTTTCATGCAGTGTCTGACTTACTGTGTTGCATCTTTTCTCACCAATACCTGCTCTGTTCTTTACATGGGATTTGCTTCTGCTCTACAGAGCTATACCACCAAATATAGATTAATGCAATTTTGACACTAGTAGTCCTGCCAAATAACAATGAAGACAAACAGGGTAGTTAATTTTTTTTCTTGTTTTACTCTATTTTACCTAAAAACAAACAAGAACTGATTGAAGTGCAGACTTTCAAAAGTATTGTTCAGGAATTACAGCCATGTTTATACACAGTCCACCATTTTCAAAAGCCAAAAGTAATTAGACAAAATGACATAATTTTCAATGTAAAGATTGTGCTTAGTACTTGGATGAACTCCTTTACAGTTAATGACTGCCTGAAGTGCAGAACCCATGGCCATTACCAAATGTGTGTTTCCTCCCTTGAAGTGTTCTGCCTTTTCTATACTGCAGTCACTTTCAGTTGCTCCTTGTTTGTGGGTCTCTCTGCCTTAAGTTTTGTCTTCAGTTAAATGAAAAGCATGCTCTATTGGGTTAAGATCAGGTGACTGAACTGACCATTGAAGAACATCCTGTTAGCAGTCACATCATCAATACACATTAGTGACCAGGTTCCACTGGTCACTAGTGTTTATTAATGTTCTGGCATGGGCATGTATGGCAGTCATACATGCCCATGCCAGGACATTGCCTCCACCATGTTTGACAGATTCAGTCATTTGTGTCAGCTCATGAGCTGTTCCTTTCCTTCTCCATACTTTTTTCTTCCTGTCATTCTGACACAAATTAATCTTGTTTTTTATTGTTCCATTTTTTTTTCTAGAACTGGGAGGGCTTTTAGATGTTTTCTGCATCAACATCTCTTTGGACCTCATACTGAGAGTTCCAGTGATAAGCTACCAAATGCATGTCCAGACACTACACACAAGTAATTTTGGAAATGGTAACATCATTATAAAAAAGGTGTGAATTGTGTAACATAGCAACTTCTGTAGGAGGTTCAGGTCCAATTGTGTTTCAAAAATGTGAGGCTGAACTCTGGGGTTATTGTTTTTGAGCTGACAGCTCCTACAGAGCTGAGATATACTCATAGACCCTAGAGTTGTGACACATAACCACTAGTCTCTTGTGTTCTTTTATGCCAAAGAGATCGGCAGGAAATACATGATACCCTGGAAAGCGCCATGGGCTGAAGTAGATTATTTCATTTAAATCTGCAGACCCCGAAAGTACCTGTTACAAGGAGTAAAAGTCAGGGGTATGTAGATGTGGTATATTAAATGATGCATGCTGTTTTGAATGTAAAAAAAAAAAGGCATATTATGGCTGCTTCAAATAATTCCCACATTACTTACAATATGCATATCTGAGTGTTACCAACTCAATTTTCAGGCTGGAGCTTGGTGGATTTCTCCTATCCATTTTGCTGATAACTCTATGTCCTCTCCTAAAAAATATATAGTAACAGGACAGGATATCATGTGGCATTATATGGCACATGTCCATATATGCAAACGGGCTGCATGTTAATACCAAGTATAAGCTAGCAGAAAGGGTGAGATTAAACAGTGTCAAATTAAGAGGATTACTATACTTTGTAGTTCTGTAACAAAACAGGTTGAGGATGGCATTTGTAGATGTTAAAGCTTAATTCCACAGGGCCAAACTATCTTCCATGCAAAGCCTTTAATTCCACTGAGTCCTCTTGTCTAAACTGCTCTACATGATGGTAATCACTATAAAGCATCTCTCTAACTCTCTCCATCTTTATCTCACTTTTTTCATCTGTCTCTCCATCTGTCACTCGGTCTCTATATCTCTCTCTCATGGCTGTTTTCATCTAGCTTCCTTCTAGCACTCTCTTGTATCACTCACTCATGCTCTCTCAGTTCAATTCAATTTTACACACTTAATCTGCATGCATGTTACGTGAGTGAAATTGTCAAAGCATCTAAACGCAACCTGAACTTATCTCTCTCATTTGCTGGCACCTCTCTCTCTCTCTCTCTCTCTCTCTCTCTCTCTCTCGATTGCTGGATTGCTGTTGCTTGCTGTTGCCTGCTGCATTCCATCCCTCAGTACATGGTGTCATGCAGCATTAAAGAAAACATGATGAAAAATCTCCTCATCTGTTTGCCAGGGAGATGAGGACAAGCTGGGATGTGAGCAGAACTTTTAACATGTGAATAGTAAATCACTTTCCTCCACTAAGCCTGTTTGTGAGACAAGCCTTGAAATATGCTGTAACAAAGCCAACAAGAGACTGGCAGTTAAATCTTTTCTCTATGGGGAAAAAAGACATATGCAACAACTGCAGGGAGTAAAATCAAGCAGAGATGCTTCGTCTACAACTTGATAAATTATAATACATTCATCTAGAGAAACTTTAATTAATGGAGACTGCCATCCTCCTTTAGATAATACTTAAGGCATTTCTGCTTCAGTATATCCTCAAGAGGATTAGCAAGGGGGAATTTCTGTTTAAATTCTAGCAGTGAAGTTGATTTTGGTCCAACATTTTGAGGATGCTGAAGGTTTTTTTTTTTTTTAATGGGGATTTTACAGATAGTCCATATCTGCAACAGAAATACTGTTTTAGGAGAGGGTTCTACCTGGATAGATTGTAAAGGAGGCAGGACCCATAAAACCCACTGGCTCGCTGTGAATTCTCAAGGCCATTGCAGGTTTATTGTGAGCTATGTTCTTACATAGTTGAGTCAAAGATCACATGGAGCTGTCAGGGTAAAAAACCCTTTCTTGTCTGATCTGACTGAATGTCATTTCTCACATACATCTTCCCCAGGTACTGGTGAGAAATGTTTAGGGCTACAGTATATGTGTGAAACAGCTTAAGAGCTTATTATTAACATTGCTAACTAGTTCATGCATTTATTACTTCTAGGCTGGACTATTTTAATTCATTATTATCAGATTGTCCTAAAAACTCCCTGAAAAGCCTTCTGTTGATCCAAAATGCTGCAGCGAGAGTACTGACAGGGACTTCTCTTCATTGGCTCCCTGTTAAATCCAGAATTGAATTTAAAATCCTTCTCCTCACATACAAGCTCTTATATAATAATCAGGCCCCATCTTATCTTAAAGACCTCATAGTACCATATCACCCCAACAGACCACTTCACTCTCAGACTGCTGGCTTACTTGTGGTTCCTAGGATATTTAAAAGTAGAATGGGAGGCAGAGCCTTCAGCTTTCAGGTCCCTCTTCTGTGGAACCAGCTCCCAGTTTGGATTCAGGAGACAGACACCCTCTCTACTTTTAAGATTAAGCTTAAAAGTTTCTTCTTTCTTTCTTAAAAGGATCAGGTGACCCTGAATCCTCCCTTAGTTACACTGCAATAGGCCTAGGCAGGGGGTCCGATTGTTGGGTTTTCTCTGCATTATTATAGGGTCTTTACCTTACAATATAAAGCGCCTTGAGGCGACTGTTGTGATTTGGCGCTATATAAAGAAAATTTAATTTAATTTAATTGAATGTTACAAAGTCAAATGTACATGTTGATGCTACATTATGTTAATATGTTAACATGATACAAAGCTAATATACTAATATTAGAATTTCAGGTTTCTGTCAAGTGATAGTGAGAAGTATTATGCTTTAAATGTCAGCCTAATGAAAACCAATGGTTTTAAAGAATACTGCCCCCAAAGAGACAATCATCAGTCAAAACTGGAAACTTTTTACCTAATTATGTTGTCATGCTGACACATGCACATAGCAGAGGTTCACAAGTGTTTTAGAAGCTGTGCTGAGTACATGCAAAGTAGGTGCACAAGTTGCAAGGGGAAGAAATAAAAAAACAACCTTGCTACAGGTAAGATTCTCTCTATTAATTTAGATAGAAATAATTACAAAATAACAGTCTGAATTTGACCCGAGATGGCTACACAGTTGCAGGTTTGCTTGTAAAGAGATGTTGCTTAGAATAATAACAACTGAGACAAGTCTCATGCAGTATAAATCTAAGTCAAATATAAATTCAACTGAAAATGAAAGTTTTCACAGGACTCTATACAGTCCAGTGAAAAAACTAAGTACACCTTTATTGCTTCCATAGGGTGAGTAGCATCCAGGTGCTGCTAATCAAATACACTTGATTAATTAATCCTCAGAAAGTGTGAGCACCTTTTTAAAAGCAGAGGTTTTGGCAGTTTGCTAGTCTGGACCATTCAGGTGTGTGTTAACACAATGCCACAATCTTCCCTGGACAGGATATCCCAACAAATTCATCCCAAGGTCAGACTGAGCAACGCTCAGAGAAACTACAAAAAAACAAGAGCTACATCTCAGATTCTACAGGCCTAGGTTAGAACATTAAATGTTAAAGTTCATGACAGTACAACTAGAAAAAGACTGAACAAGTATGGCTTGTTTGGAAGTGTTGCCAAGGAAAAAGCCTCTTCTCTCTAAAAAGAACATGGCAGTATGGCTTAGGTTTGCAAAGTTGCATTTGAACAAACCACAAGACTTCTGGAACAATGGACTGACAAAATCAAAATGTAGACGTTGGATCATAATGAAGAGTGCCACATTTGGAAAAAAATAATAACACAGCCCATCAGCACAAACACCTCATATCAAATATCAAGCGCAGTGGTGGCGGGGTGATGATTTGGGCTTATTTTTGGACCTGGGGACCTTGTAGTCCCTGAGTTGACCATGAACTCCTCTGTATACCAAAGTCTTCTAGAGTCAAATGTGAGGACATCTGTCTAACAACTAAAGCTTGGCCCAAATTGGGTCATGCAACAGCACAATGATCCCAAGCACAGCAGCAAATCTACAACAGAATGACTGAAAAGAAAAAGAATCAAGGTATTGCAATAGCCGTCACAGTCCAGACTTTAACCTGACTGAAATGCAGTAGCGGGATCTTAAGAGTGCTGTGCATAAATGAATGTCTGCAAACCACAATGATGCAACATTTTTCAGAAAAGTGGGCCAAAATTCCTCCACATGATTGCTGCTAAAGGTTGTTCTACAAGCCACTGAATCATGGAGTGATTTTTCACAGGACTGTATGGCCTTATATGTTAGATGAATGTTATATGTTAATTTACACTGACAATGCCCAGTATGTTTGGCCTATGTTGCTTAAACTATAGCAACTGGGTAATTACTCCCAGAGTTCACACTGTCCATGCAGATTGTCCATATCCAGATTAGGGAATGTTCTATTATCCATTTCTGTATTTTTATTTTCAGCATTTTCTTTTACATATGTGTAAAACTTCCTATTTCTGAAATGTGCTGTACAGTTTATATGTTATCCAAACATTTTAAGGCTGGGGGACAGATTGACATATTGTATGACACACTGTTAAACCTGATACTGTGATCTGCTTCAATACGTGAGCCCTGAGGGATTCACTCTAATTATCTAGATTTTACTTAAGATCAAAGAGGGACACCAACATGTGACTGACTCTTCTCACTCATCCTCCTATCCTCTCTCTGATTTCATGCTGACATTCTAGTCCATCGCCACCACCTCCTGGTCTCCCCCTCATCGAGCCATCCATCCTGTTCCCATCCTTCCTTCACTTCTTCCCCCTTCATCACTTGCTCTCTTAAGCTTGCTTGCAGTCCTTCTCCTCACTTTCCACACCTCATCTCCATCTGTCTAACAACCCCCCTCCCGTCTCTCACATTTCATCATCCACTAACCCTTACTCCTGCCTTTGGTTATTTCCTTCCTTCCTTTCATCCTCGTTCCACTCATCATCAGTTTTATATATATATATATATATATATATATATATATATATATATTTTTTTTTTTTTTTAAATTAATTAATTAATTAATTTATTTATTTATGAAAAGGGAACCACTACATCACAAATTGGATGTAGTAAGGCAATTTTAGGGTATGTATGTTTCTACATAAATGAGTATGAGTAGAGTGACTGATGCATGAATAATCCCCTGTATACACCTCAGTGAGAAAAAGAAGATGAAATGAAACCAGCAGGTGAGTATTAGAAGGGAGCCAGGAGGTGGTAGAGATACAAAAAAAGAAAGGATGGTTGAAAGCAGGTTAAAGAAAAGAGTGATACCAGAAGGGAATGAGTGAGGCAAAGATGGACGAAGTACGGAGGGGTGGTAGAATAAACTGAGAGTCATAGAGTGATCTATGGCAGGACAAGGTAAGAAAAAGAGGGTGCAGCTAGAAGATTGGCAGATTTAAGGAGATAGAAGGATGCAGAAAGTAATCTTAAAATAAATTAAGAGGTAAAGAATGAAAGGAGTTTTGGCTAGAAAAGGAAACTGGAAAAGAGGCAAAGCTTGTGTCTGAATCTGAAGGCAGGCAATTAAAAGTGTAATAAAAAGACAAGACAGCCCCTGGGTTGAGGAAGTAGTCGGGACTGGCAGTCACGCTGCATTATAACACTTTCAAACACACACACGGTCACGTACACACACACACACACACACACTAAAGAGCTAAAAAGAAATATATTGCACAAAACACGCATCAATGCTCACACACAAAAGCATAAATATACTCCTATTGCAGCACACATACAGAGAGAGAAACAAAAGGATTGGAATTAAAAAGTGTTTTATCAGAAAAAACGATGGATTCTTCAGGGCATTCAGCTCAGCTTTCAACTGTGACTCTGACAGCTTTGTGTGTGTGTGTGTGTGGATGTGAGCTTGTGTTTCAATGTACTTTTTTCATATGACTATGATGGAATCAAGGAATTTCAACATAGTCATATGAGCTCATGCTCAAACTAAAATTTAGTATTAGCAATTAACCTCAATAACTCCATTTTAAGAAAGTTTACTTAAAGGAAATGCTGAAGACTACTGTGAAATGCAGCTGAGCACTGGTCATTGCCTAACGTGTCCACATTTACTTTATTCTCTGAAATACCCAGAGTTGAATTCAAGCTTATATGCATCTAAAGCCATGTCTTACTTACAATTATAAGCAGGATGAAGTAGATAAAGTTATAGAAAGAATGAGCATCCATCACGTAGTACATGATCTCCACCCAGCCCTCCAGAGTGATCACCTAGAATCAGAAAAACATTTGACAGTGACAGTTTTCTTGGAAAAGTACATTTGAGGAAAGTTGAGGCCAGCTGCCAGGTATCTTTGCTGACCATGATGCTGGAAACAAGACGAAGCAGCCAGCTTGTCTCTATCTGAATGTGTCACAATCAATCACAAATGCTCTTACACTGTATATACATGATATATGTCACGTTTGTAATCGGTATAAAAATGGAAGTGTAAATATAATGATTTGTAATGTTAAGCAGGGTTATTCTGTGAACTGATCCTTGCTAGGAATAGTGAGGAGCCTCAGTGGTAAGCAGAGTGAAGCATCTGCTAGTTACCTAACAACTTTTACTGACTGAGAAGCAGTCCGACCCATAATCCTTGGTCAAATGAAGACAATGTCTTTTTACAACTTGATCTTTTTTTTTTTTTTGTATGGATTAAACATGTTTATTCATGTGCTGATTAGGTGGTGTTATGTTTGGACAGAGCCATGCAAGCTCTTTCCCCTGTTTCCAGTCCTTGTACTAAGCAAAGAAAATAAAGGCCATTTATAAGAAAAAGTATTTAACTTCAATACATCTTTTGTTTAATTTATTATTTTATTTAAAAAAAAAGGGAAACAATGGAAAGTATCTGGTAACTGGTATCTCTCTGATGAGCTTATCTTTCAGAGCTATCAATACATTTCAGTGTATTGATAGCTCTGAATGTTTTCTTAGTTATTTCTGCTGCTCTTGTCTTTGAAAAGGATTGTAAATGTATTTCTTTTTTTGGTTAACAGTATATAATTAGTATCCGTCCATCCTCCTCTGCTTATCTAATTCATGATTCCAGGGGTCCATCTCAGCTGTGACAGGGTTGGAGGCAGGATGCAACCTGGACAGAATACCAGCCTGTCACAGGGTTAACACAAAGAGACAGACAGATAGACATTCTCACAAGTGGCCAATTTAGAATCATCAATTACCTAAATACCTGAACCCACACATCTTTGGATTGTAGGGGGGGAGCTGGAGAACCCACACAGACATGCAAACTCCACATATAAACCCCCCGGCCTGGATTTGAACCCAGGTCCCTGTTTTTGGTGAGGCAACAGTGCCAAAAGGTTCCACCCCATATAGTTGTCCCTTTTATTATTTAACACTGTCAGATATCGTGAATTATAAAAATTACAGTAAATGAATCATCATGTAGTTAAAAGGTGTTTTAATTGCTCAATTTGCTTGTACAGCCTCAGGTTAAAAAATACCCACCTGAAAGATGACAATCCAGGCAAAGGCAATGTTATCAAAGTTGATAGCTCCTTTGTGAGGGTTGCTGTGCCCAGTATGACACCTGGTGTAGTACTGGTTCCAGTTAACACAGAGCCCTGCTACACTGACACTGCCATTGGCCAGAGGCTCAGGGCTCAGACCAAGAGACTGGCGATACAGGATGTCATCTTTGTCCAGGCAGCATGTCTTGCCTCCTTCGCGGCGGGCTGGCACATCGGAGCAAGACATGATGCCATTGTCAACAGGAAGGGAGCAGATAAAAGGCCGCTCATCATCCTCATCAGCCATATAGTAAGGCCGAGGTAGACTTATTCCGGGAGTGCTAGAAGAGAAGGAGACGATGATTACAATAGCATTCTAAAAACTAAATTTTTTTTTTTACAGCCTTATTTTAAAAATGATATGTACTCTTTAAAGTAGGCCACCAAAGAGGGAAAAGAAGGAAACATGAAAATTGTAAAACTGAAGAAAAAAAATACATTAAAGACATCCAATCTTAAATATTTATGACTGAAATGGTCAAAAATGATCTAAAAGGGCCAACTGTTTGTCAGATTCAAAGACCAAGAAGAAGGCAAAGCATTTAAATATATTTCTGACCAATATTGTTTTACTGAAAGAGGAAATCTTAAAGCACTGCTACATTTGAAGCCGTCAGCGTACTTTGTTGACTAGTTTTAAACATCCAGTCATACTAAAATCAATATACAAGGTGTGTATTGTGGACAGGAATACTCTATTTCCTTTCTTGATGATTTATCAACAAAGCCTAACAATCAAATAAGGCAGAACAGGAGTCATGTTAGATAGGTGAAAGAGAACTTTGCTGACACTGTTTTGAGGTATTTTTTAAAGGGCATATCTAAAAAATGATTGGATGAGAAGGAAAAGAAATCCTCTCTAAACTTGCCATTTTCATCCATCTGTTTCTATACAAGTATAGTGGCATGGAAAGAGATATGCACCAGCCCAAATGTATAATGGTGCATTTTTGCAAGTCTGTTATATGAACTTTAAACAGAGCAAAACTATTCGTCCTTTGTTGCTCTCAGGGTGGCTGAGTGTAAGATTGGAACTGAAAGCGGAGTGATCACAGGTGGAGAGATGAGTGGATGAAAGGATGGAGAGACAACGTTAGAGAGAGATGATTATGTTTGTAACAGTAAAATTGAAAGAAATGACACCATGAGCAGACACACACACAGAGGGGTAGGATGGTAGTGATGGAGACATTTTAACCCTCACGCATCACGCTGACAGTCGGCGGACTGACGCCATTTGGCAGCCGCTGTGTGTCTGTGGCGCACCGTTTCCATGTGACAAACATTTTTCTTGATGCGAGATTGATCATGTTGCACTGGCTACAAAGGCAGTCTGAGAACAAGCTGTCTGACTTGTTGTTCAGTCTAGCAGTTCGCATCTTTCACACATTGATTATGAACTTTTCCTTTTGGATTTCTTCTTTCCTTGTTTCACAAACAACACAAACACAAACACAGGCTGTCAAACATACTGGAGGCTTTAAAGGTGTCCTTGCAAACGGAATTTTAACGCTGTATTCAAAGCATGACTCAAACCTGTTAAAACAAATTCACAGCAATGTGATTGTTTCATCCTTTGAAAAAAAATAGTGCTTTGTTTTTTCTTTCTTTCTGAAAAAGTCTTTTGACTGACAAGTTTACGTCCTTTTTCATTTGTGTCACATTCCAAAGCACAACTTTTAAAGTGCTAAAATCAATTTTAGTCAACGAGTATGAACAGATTTTAAAATGTAGTGTAAATACTTTTAAAAATATTTTTAAAAGGAAGAAACTCCATAGTGTAGAGTTTTACACACGTGCAAGCAAAACAAGCAAGAGATTGCTGGTTCGATGTCAGGAGGAAGTACAAATCCCCTGGGGGTTGCGTCAGGAAGGGCATCCAGCTTAAAAATCTGCCAAATCAAAACTGTGGAGCAACCCACTGTGGCAACCCCTTGTGAAGGGAGCAGCTGAAAGTAGCTTTTAAAAGGAATAAACTAGAATGACCATGTTGTGGTTGTGTGCCTTCACAAACATCCATGCCTGTCTACACAAAAAACAATATGTACACATTTCATCACTTCATCATTTTATCCTATTAAACATTTGTGTGGAACTGTGTCCTTGACCTTTGATCATTAAAATCTAATCTTTTTTTTTTTTTTCTTTGAGCTCAAGTGCTAACTTTAAAGAAATTCTTTCAAGGTGTTCCTGAGGTACTGGGACAGATAGACAAGCCAAAAATCAAAATGCGTCCAGCCTTGGTTTTTTGCCATCATAGAGGCATGAAAAAGTTTTTGGGAAAACATTTATCTCAGCCAGCCAGAGGATTATGTTAGTGACCAGTGTTGAGTGTAATCTAACAGAGTACAGTAATCAGACTGCATGTTTATGTAACACAGTAAAGTAACTGTATTAAATTCAGCAATCACATTACACTTTCAAATATACCATTACTTGCATTACAAAGGTTTATCTCCACAATGGGAATTAAACGTGCTTTTTGCTACAATCAGGACTTGTAGCATTGCAGCCTCTATTTCTGCCTGTAACTGTTTCTACTGTAGAATCGCAGTGGCGATAGTTGTGAAGTGCTCTTCCAGCTGGCTTTCAAGTTTTATGTCAGCTTTGTGTCCATACTTCCCATTGAAAGGGAGATTTTGGGTGTCTTCATGAGCATAGGGATTTATGCCAGTGTGAGAGCATGTAACCTAAGGCTTATATTGTTAAATGTTAATTACGTGTTGGTGCATCTCAAGTCATGTTACAGAGTAATGCAAAAGTAAAGTAACGGGGGAGCGTAAAAAATTACTTTCTCCAGGGGAGTAATATATTAATTTTCATTACCTCAACACTCTTAATGCCCGTCTGTGATTTGAAGAAGAGATACAAAGTAAATTTGCACAAGTGCCTACATGTGATGTACGTACAGCATGTTGTTAGTGGTACCGAACACTAAGTACTACATGAGCATGAACAGCTACTGTCATTACACAA